>LNAC01000213.1:2881319-2999433 GCA_002007465.1 Ailurus styani | reverse complement strand
TTCTTTAGTAGGATGTTCTTTAGCCTCCATGTATTTGAGTTCTTTCCAACTTTCCTCTTGTGATTGAGTTCTAGTTTCAGAGCATTATAGTCTGAAAATATGCAGGGAATGATCCCAGTCTTTTCGTACTGGTTGAGACCTGATTTGTGACCCACAATGTGGTCTATTCTGGAGAACATTCCACGTGCACTAGAGAAAAATGTGTATTGTGTTGTTAGGGGATGGAATGTTCTGAATATATCTGTGATGTCCAACTGGTCCAGGGTGTCATTTAAAGCCTTTATTTCCTTGTTGAATAATTGGATGCTCCCATGTTAGGGGCATAGATATTTAAGTTAAAGTCCCCTACTATTATTGTATTATTGTCAGTGTGTTTCTTTGATTTTGTTATTAATTGGTTTATATAATTGGATGCTCCCATGTTAGGGGCATAGATATTTAAAATTGTTAGATCTTCTTGTTGGACTTCTTGTTGTTTACTTCCTTTAAGTATGATATAGTGTCCTTCCTCATATCTTATGATATTCTTTGGCTTAAAATCTCATTTATCTGATGTAAGGATTGCCACTCCAGCTTTCTTTTGATGTCCATTGGCATGGTAAATTTTCTTCCACCCCCTTACTTTAAGTCTGGAGGTGTCTTTGGGTGTAAAATGAATTTCTTATAGACAGCATATTGATGGGTCTTGTTTTTTTTTTTATCCATTCTGATACCCTGTGTCTTTTAGTTGGGGCATTTAATCCATTTACATTCAGGGTACCTATTGAGAGATGTGCATTTAGAGCCATCGTATTGCTTGTAAGGTGCCTGTTACTGTATAATGTGTCTCTTCCTTTCTGGTCTATGTTTCTTTTAGGCTCTCTTTGCTTAGAGGACCCCTTTCAATATTTCCTGTAGGGCTGGCTTGGTGTTTGCAAATTCCTTGAGTTTTTGTTTGTCCTGGAAGATTTTTCTCTCCTTCTGTTTTCAGTGACAGCTTAGTTGGATATAGTATTCTTGGCTGCATAACTTTCTTGTTTAGTGCTCTGAATATATCATGCCAGTCCTTTCTGGCCTTCCAGGTCTCTGTGGATAGGTCTGCTGTTGTCTAATATTTCTACCATTGTATGTTATAGACCTTTTGTCCAGAGCTGCTTTCAGGATTTTCTTTTTGTCACTAAGACTTGCTAGTTTTACTCTTAGATGACAGGGTGTGGACCTATTTTTATTGATTTTGAGGGGGTTTTTCTGTGCCTTCTGGATTTTGATGCTTGTTCCCTTCGCCAAATTAGGGAAATTCTGTACTATAATTTGCTCCAATATACCTTCTGTTCCTCTCTCTCTCTCTCTCTCTCTCTCTCTCTCTCTCTCTCCTTCTGGGATCCCAATTATTCTAATATTGTTTTGTCTTATGGTTTCACTTATCTCTTGAATTCTCCCCTCATGCTCCAGTCATTGTTTGTCTCTCTTTTCCTCTGCTTCTTTATTCTCTGTCAGTTGGTCTTCTAAATCACTAATTCTCTCTTCTGCCTCCTTTATCCTAGCAGTCAGAGCCTCCATTTTCAATTGCACCTCATTAATAGCTTTTTTGACTTCAGCTTGGTTAGATTTTAGTTCTTTTATTTCTCCAGAAAGGGTTTTTATTTCTCTAGAGAGGGATTCTCTATTATCTTCCATGCTTTTTTCGAGTCCAGCTAGCACCTTGATAATCGTCATTCTGAACTCTAGTTCTTTCATATTACTAATGTCTGCATTGATTAGATCCCTAGCCATCATTACTACCTCTTGTTCTTTTTTTTTTTTTTGTGGTGATTTTTTCTGCCTTGTCATTTTATGCAGATAATAATAGATGGATGAGAGAACAAAATATTAAAGGGGTAACAATGACCCCAGAAAAATATACATTAACCTAATCAGAAGAGACCCACAACTGGAGGGAGATGATAGAGGGAGAAAACCAAAAACCAAAAACCAAAACAAAAATAAAAACAAAATAAAATAAAACAAAACGCTATGTCTATATCTATATTCTCTATTTCTGTTTCTATATCTCTCTCTCTCTCTGACTCTATATATCTATCTCTATTTCTATATCTATATCTATCTATTAGACTGGCGAATTGAACAGACCCTACATGTATACAAAAAAATAAGGTTAAATACAACAAGGGGATAGACTATGACTATAGCAGTGAAAATTAAAAGAGTTTTTAAAAAGGTATTGATAAGATATAATAGTTAAACATTAAAATAGGAAAGAGGAAAAAATTTAAAGAAAAGAGTAAGAAACAAAAATAAAATTCAGAGAATTTAACTTTGAATGACTAAATTATCATGGGGGAAAAGCCATGAATTTTATGTGTTGCTTTCCTCTAGCTCTAGAGTTCCACAATTCTCAGTGATCTGTGAACTTGGCCTTGGCTGGATTTTCTTGCTAATCTTCTGGGGGAGGGGCCTGTTGCTGTGATTCTCAAGTGTCTTTGCCCGAGGCGGAATTGCACCACCCTCGCCAGGGGCCAGGCTAAGCAATCGGCTCGGGTTCTGTCTTGGGAGCTTTTGTTTCTTGAACACTTTCTGTACAGCTTTGGAGGATGGGACTGAAAATGGCGGCCTCCTAGTCTCTGACCCCAAGGACCCAAGAGCTTGGGGCCTCACTCCTCACTGCATCCTCAGAGAAAAGTAGTCAGTCCCTCCCATCTCCCTTGTCTCTGGCCGCACTCCGAGCTCACCCGGCCTGTGACCGAGTGTTGCTATCTCTGGTGCCCGGCCCCGTTTAGAATCTCCGAACCCAGCAAATTCCTGCATCCGCTTCCATGCCACTCCTCCTGGAGGAGGAAGGAGGGGGTCTCTCTGGATCTGCTGCCGGTGGGGTGCCTGCTCAAAGAGCAGTGTCCCAACTGTTCTTTGGATCACAGCCCAAGGCAACACCGAGCTGAGAGACACCTTCATAGCTTGGCTCCGTCTCTCCAGTTGGCTTCTCCTCTCTGATACCTGGGAGCTCTGTCATGCTCAGACACCCCTGGTCTTTTGTGTCCCCGTGGCTCCTGAGACCACACTGTCCCCGCAAGGGCTTCACCCCCTGCTTAGCCTCTGGCGCGATGTCTGTCAGTGGAGCAGACTTCTAAAAGTTCCACTTTTGTGCTCCGCTGCTCTCTTACTTGCCAGGAGCTGGCCCCTCCCCCCCGGGGTCTATCTTCCCTTCGCTTCAGATAAACTTCTCTGCACGTCCTGCCTTCCGGAAAGTGGTCGGTTTTCTGTTCCTAGAATTTCTGCTCTTCTCTTTGATATCCTGTTGAATTTGTAGGTGTTCAGAATGGTTTGATAACTATCAGGGTGTATTTCTGGGACCTGATGATAATCGGTCTCCTACTCCTCCGCCATCTTGCTCCTCCTCCCTCCAGTCACTATTGTTGAACTTCTCAGTTATTTCATTGTTAATTTCAAGAAGTTATATTTAGTGGTTTTTCAAATAGGCCTAGTCCTGTTTGATAGTCGTTGCTCCTTACTGATTTTATAAATTCCTTTGTCTAATTCTTTAAACATACTAAAAATAGTTATTTTATAATTCTCTAATAATTCCAATATCTAGAGTCTGTTTTATTGTTGTCACTATTGTTCCGAGCTGATTTTCATAAGTGGTGGCTTTTTTTTTTTACCTTGAGTTTTGTGACTTTTATTATGAACTTGTATTTATTGGAACACAGTCTGTGGGAGGTGTATGAAGCCTGAATTGAAGGAACTTCACGAGCACACCCCATACCCCCAGAACATTTTGTGTTTGCTTTTATTATTTTATAATATTCTCTCAAACTCTTTTTGCCTTTGAATGTATGTTTCAATTTTTTTTATTATTATTTAGCAAGAGAGATATCAGTTGTATATAAGTTTTTGAAGATAAGAATTCTTTTTAGAATGACATTTTCTCTCTTTTGGTGATTTCTCTTCAAATGTATATTGTCATTTTCATGTGTGTTTTTTTTTTGTTCCTTTACTCCATTCTTTATTTTGGTATTGGGGGGGTCATAAATGCCCACAATTTTCAGCTTTTAAGATGTTGGTTCAGCTTTGAATAAGGTCTCAGAAAGCACAGGCTTTCTGTCTTACAATCATGGTGTGTTCCCCACCCATTTCCCCCTAGTGATGTCCCCTGGCTAGAGGTTAGGGATAGAGACAATAAAGAGGGATGTCCACATTGTTTTTCCTTAAATGTCCCATTTCCCAAGTACCATCCAGTTCATCTGCTTCTCCCAAATACTTTTTCTTATTTTATTTATGTTTTTAAGTTTTTATTTTAATTCCAGTTAACATACAGTGTTAGTTTCAGGAGTACAATATAGTGGTTCAACAATCTTGTACATTACTCAGTGCTCATCAGGGTAAGTGTACTCTTAATCCCCATCACCTATTTCACCCATTCCCCAACCCACCTCCCCTATGGCAACCACCAGTTTGTTCTCTATAATTAATAGTCTATTTCTTAATTTGTTCCTCTCTCTCTTTTCCTTTTGTTTTTTCTTTTTTCTTTTTTTTTTGTTTTCTGTTTTGCTTCCTTTTTGTTTTTTGTTTTGTTCCTCCTTTGTTTCTTAAATTCCACATATGAGGGAAATCACACACTATTTGTCTTTCTCTGACTTATTTCACTTTGTATAATATTCTCTAGCTCCATCCATGTCATTGCAAATGGCAAGATTTTATTCTTTTAAATGGCTGAAAAATATCTCATTATATATATATACATATATACACACATATATGTATATATATGTGTGTATATATACACACATAGACATATATATATACATATATATGTATATGTATGTGTATATATGTATATATACACACCACATCTTTATTTCATCAGTGGATGGACACTTGGGCTGCTTCTGTATCTTAGCTATTGTAAATAATGCTGTTATAAACATAGGGGTCCATGTATTCCTTTGAGTTTATTTTTTCATATTCTTTGGGTAAATACCCAGTAGTGCAATTACTGGATCATAGGATAGTTCTATTTTTAACTTTTTTTAAAATGTAATATGCACTTTTATTTTTTAATGTTTTTTTATTTAAATTTAATTAACATATAGCGTATTACTAGTTTCAGAGGTAGAATTTAGTGACTCATCAGTTGCATATAACACCCAGTTCTCATTACATCACGTGCCCTCCTTAATGCCCATCATCTAGTTATCTCATCACCCCATCCACTTCCCCTCCAGCAACCCTCAGTTTGTTTTTTATAGTTAAGAGTCTCTTACGGCTTGTCTCCCTCTCTGTTTTCATCTTCTTTTTCCTTCTCTTCTCCTATGTCCATCTGTTTTGTTTTTTAAATTCCACATATGCATGAAATCATATGGTATTTTTCTTTCTCTGACTGACTTATTTCACTTAGCATAATACCCTCTAATTCCATTCACGTCATTGCAAATGGCAAGATTTCATTCTTTCTGATGGCTGAGTAATATTCCAGTGTGTGTGTGTGTGTGTGTGTGTGTGTGTGTGTGTGTGTGTGTGTATACGACATCTTCTTCTTCCATTTTTCAGTTGATGGACATTTGGGCTCTTTCCATGTTTTGGCTATTGTGGATATTGCTGCTATAAACATTGGGGTACATACATGTGCCCCTTTGAATCCCTGTTTGTATCCTTTGGCTAAACACCTAGTAGTTCAGTTGCTGAGGCATATAATAGCTCTATTGAATTTTTTGAGGAAACTCCATACTGTCTTACAGAGTGGCTGCATCTATTCTTAACATTTTGAGGAACCTCTATACTGTTTTCCACAGTGGCTCTACCAGTTTGGATTCCCACAAAGAGTTCATGAGGGTTCCTTTTTCTCTACATCCTCACCAACACCTGTTGTTTCTTGGGGTGTTGATCTTAGCCATTTTGACAGGTGTGAGGTGATATCTCATTGTAGTTTTGATTTGCATTTCCCTGATGGTAAGTGATGATGAACATCTTTACATGTGTCTGTTGGCCATCTGGATGCCTTCTTTGGAGAAATGCCTATTCATATCTTCTGCCCATTTTTAAATTGGATTATTTCATTTGGGGTGTTGAGTTGTATAAATTTTGGATACTAACCCTTTATCAGAGATGTCCTTTACAAATAACTTCTCCCATTCCTTGGGTTGCCCTTTAGTTTTGTTGATGGTTTCCTTTGCTGTGCAGAAACTTTTTATTTTTATGTAGTCCCAATAGTTTATTTTTGTGTTTGTTTTTCTTGCCTTGGGTTTCCCAAAACTTTTCAGTCAGTAGTTTATTAACCAACCTTTCCTGAGTAATTACATTTAAGGAACTTATTGAGGAACTGAGGAGCTATGCCAGCTTCTAGAATTCTCTTAAATCTTGGTCTGGAATTCTCAGTATTTGGCACATATGCCTCATTGTTTATAGTTGTTTTTTATTCCACAAAATTAGAAAAAATTCTGTTGTTTTCCTGATTTTAAAAGGTGATTTAGGGGGTTAAAAATGCCCTTACTCTGCCAGTTTTACATGAAAATCTCCTTATAATGTTTACTAGTTTAATACTTTATCAAAATTAAGTAACCAGTTTGAGAACAAAAATTGTGGCAAGGCCAAAGGATTAAAATATGTTAGATTACTGTAATATCTGTTTTGACTCTTCGCTGGAGTCCATTATCTTCTCTTCACTAACACAAAATACTAACACTTGGACCACTATACTTATAGGCAGGCTAAGTCAGACCATCCTGGTTTGCTTTGGTATCTGTTTCTGTGGCCGAGATGACAAACTAACTCAGAAGTCATGCTTGTCCTTCCATAGTGGTGAGTTGTCATTGTAAAGTTGCTGCATTTCCAGAAATTACATTTCCCCATTCCTAGGAAGGTCACACAGCTAGTTCTCACCAATAGAATAGAAACAAAAATAATGATGTCCCTTTAAGGCCAAGGGTATTAAAAAGAGGTGTGGCTCTCCTGCCTTCTATTTTTCCATCTGGCAGAATAGAACAGATGGTTTCCAGACTCTAGAGGAATAACAAAGGTACAAGATATTCGATGGAACTTGGGTCTTTCAAACATCCTGTGGAGAAAAGCTGCTTATCTAGCAGCAACTCCTACACTGGAATTGCTATTTAAGTGAGAAATGCACTTTTATTTTGTAAGGGTGCTGAATTTTTGGAATTGGTTTTTTTTTTTTTTAAGATTTTATTTATTTATTTCACAGAGGGAGAGAGATCACAAGGAGGCAGAGAGGCAAGCAGAGAGAGAGAGGGGGAAGCAGGCTCCCCGCTGAGCAGGGAGCCTGATGCGGGCCTCGATCCCAGGACCCTGAGATCATGACCTGAGCCAAAAGCAGAGGCTTTAACCCACTGAGCCACCCAGGCGCCCGAATTGGTTTGTTATAGTTGTGTGCATTACCCTAACTTACATAACCTTAGGTATTCATTTTGAGAGAACTATTCCCTTTATTTTTTTTGGGGGGGTGGTCAGAAATATTAGGAAATCACAGTACATGTTCCATGCTATGTGATTCTAAGCGTATCAAGACCTTCCATCATCTTTAACGCTCATCCAAATTTGAGTCCTTAATGAAGTTGCCTTTTGACACATGACTTTATATAATGACATGAATCTCTTTAAGGTTTTATTTTATTGCCTAGGAGATGCTTTCCTAATATTGTAATTAAGAAAGTGCATTCTTAGTCTACATTTTTATGGAAGGGCAAAAATGCATCTAATCTCCTTGAGATATTTTATAAAATGCTTTTTTAAAATCGCAGGAGTTTTACATATTTGATGTCTGCTCTATTTTTCTGTACTAAGAGTTGTTTTTATTTAATTTCTTCCTGAGACTTCATACATGGTCTGGTGCTATGATTTTAAACCCTGTAATATTCCCTTACAGGGGTTTTGATGAAATGTGATGTCCTTCTTACCTTTTTCCCCATTCTGAAGTGAGAGCACAGTGGATCCCTGGCAGAGATTTCTCTATCCATACAACAGTCACTTACCATGATAATTTTAGGAGAGGATAGTCTGATGATCAGTTGTGGACTCTTGCTATAATTGGATATAAATATAGGGTTTCATTGAGTTGATCAGATTCCAGAGTCACATGTTAGTGCAAGTAGGAAGGAAGAGGAGTTGGAAATCTTACTGTTTTGAGGTGGGAGGGTCGCCGGATTCTGTTTCTCTGACTTTCAGAACTCTTCCTGCAGTCACTGCTCACAGAAGGCTGAGTGTTCTGGAGGATGAACAGGAGAATGGATCAGGTGACAGCAGCCAGGAATTTTCTTATATGCCTTTATGCTGAGTAGGCCTGAGTTACTGTGCCTGGCGCTGAGACTTAGCAGGTGCAATAAGACAAAAGGGGGAAATTTGTCCTCAGAATGACAGAGGGCACTGACAGAGCTTGGCACAAGCAGACTTATAAGAATAGTGGTTCTGCTGTGTGCCCTGGCAGTTTGTCTAGTCTTGATGAGTCTCCCTGGAGCAGCTAACATGACCCACATGCTCCCTGGAGCTGGTATAAAGGAAGTTCATGCTCTATTCTGCCTCCTTCAGGATTATGTAGGGGCCACCCATTCTTCCCTTTCAAAGTTTCAAGTGTTTGATTCATGAATTTTTTTTTTAAAAGATTTTATTTATTCATTTGACACAGAGAGAGAGAGATTACAAGTAGGCAGAGAGGCAGGCAGAGAGAGAGGAGAGAGGAGGAAGCAGGCTCCCTGCTGAGCAGAGAGCCTGATGTGGGCCTCGATCCCAGGACCCTGGGATCATGACCTGAGCCGAAGGCAGCGGCTTTAACCCACTGAGCCACCCAGGCGCCCTGATTCATGAATTTCTCATCTTAAAGCATTTCCTACTGAGCTGACAAAGCCTAGGGGTTAATTAAAGCTGCAGAAATGAGGCAGGTTGTTTGGTTCTTCCTTACAGCCAGGCTGGGAGGCTAACGTCTGGCCGTTTTGAGCATGAACTTGGAGGGTCTCCCAACTGGAATGGAATCAAAGACTTCTGTGGCCTCGGGTTTGTTTACTTTTGGCATTACCCAATGTTTTCTGGCCCTCTGATTCTGAGGCAAGGGGCTCTGAAAGGCCCTGACCCAGGGTCCAGTTTAGCACTAGGAAGAGTTAATGCCACTGAGACCAGCAACATTGTGGTTGTTTACCCTGAAACACACAGAGGGTGAGGGCTGGGCCAGCTGTCTGAGACATCCCCTGAAAACTCCCAGTGCAGCTGGATTTTCCCCTCCTTTGTGCCAAGCAGACCTATCATTATTAGATCACACTGCTCTGGGCCATGTGACAAGCATACTATGGGGCAAATAATACAGTAAAGAAGAATGGAAAAGGAACTGCATTTTGTTTTCTTTCATTCTCTTTGCAGAAAGCCTGCAAGTGTTATGCTAAAATCTGCCTATTGATTTGGGTATAAATAGCCCCCTTTTTCTAATCCAGATGCAGCCATGTGCCCCTCTGTTCAGGGTTGGTAATTCTCTGTTGTGTCTTGGGAGTAATAAGAAGATTCTACTGGAAAGAATGCAGGCAAATCAACCCAGCTGAGATTACATAAAAGGAGAAGGAAAATTGGAGAAAGTATGTAATAAACCTCAGTATCTAGTTGAGTGCGATTTTTAACAAAAGGCTCTTGCATTTAGCTCAATGACTTAAGATCTTTAGATAGTAACTAAATACATTTTATTCAAACTTTTCCAGTCCTGGGTAGGAACCATTTCAGTAGGCAAGGTAATTCTACTGGAAAGGCATAAGGTATTAAAGTCAGAGGCCTAGGGGTAGATTTCAGCTCCTTGGTGATTTGTATTCAGAACTTCAGAGCTGTGGGCCCTGCTAATGAGCAGCTAGGCATCTTATGGGGAAGTTCTTCTTCCCAGATCTAGGAGAGAGGCCTCTTGTCTCGAAAGATCTGGTGAGGGACACCTGGGTGGCTCAGTTGGTTAAGCAGCTGCCTTCAGCTCAGGTCATGATCACAGGGTCCTGGGATTGAGTCCCGCATGGGGCTCCTTGCTCAGCAGGAAGCCTGCTTCTCCCTCTGCCTCTGCCTGCCACTCTGCCTGCTTGTTCTCTTTCTTTCTCTCTCTGACAAATAAATAATTTAAAGAAAATCTGGTGTATCTTTGATTCATCCTTATATTTTTACTATTCTATAGCTCCACTATTCTTGGATTCATGCCTTTTTTTTTTTTTTTTGGTGTTAGCCTCTACCTTCCTTCTCCAATGCTACCCATAGCTCTTTCTCTCCTGCCCTTAGATATTTTGGCCTTGTAGAGGGGCATTTCACAAAGATCTATGAGACTACGCAATAAAAGGCTTTATGGTCAATTTAGATTGAAAAATGATTCATACTTCACAACTCTTTAGGCAATTTGTAACTTACTTTTTAAAAGCCACTGAAGGAGAGTTATTTTCATTTGTTTATATGAATATATTTATATTTACTTAATATCACAGTGTCTACTAGCTTTCTAAGGATTACTAGTTTTTAGAATTTGCTTTGGGCATTGACACTATAATGCCCACAGGCTGAACAATCTGTCTAGGCCAGTAGACATACAAGTTTCTGAGGAATGAC
Organism: Ailurus styani; assembly: GCA_002007465.1. NCBI lineage: Eukaryota > Metazoa > Chordata > Mammalia > Carnivora > Ailuridae > Ailurus > Ailurus styani. Next base: position 2,988,897 of record LNAC01000213.1, on the reverse strand, counting down.
CACAGATCATCAAGTCCTCTGAAAAGACTTGCTTTTAATGGCAAAGGATGAACACTGACTAATCATATAAATAGAAACGAGAGGAATCAAATATACAGTAAAGCGCAGACTGGATAAAACAAGCTGGATTGTCTGCTGTCCATCAAGGAGGTGCTGAAACAGGGATACTCTTGTTCCTGATAAAAATGAAACCCTGACAGAGCGCTTGAAAAGGAAAGACTCAGAGAGTAGAATTCTCCGTGATGCATGGAACATGTAGATACAAAACCTGTGTTGCATAACTGTACAAGAGACAACATAGGGAAGAAGAGGCAGATACTGGATAAAGAATTAACAAACATGGGGGTTTAATCTCACTGGTCCCACTAATTAGATATGTGAGCTGGGGCAAGCCATTCAATTTCCCCAAGCCTTATTTGTCAAATAAAATGACTATACAGGACTCAAGTTCATTCCCAGTTCTAAAAGTCATAATATATAATGACTCTTCAAGTTGGAGCACAGTGGAAATCAAACTGATGCATATTTGCCCCCAGGTCCTTGGGCTTCTCTAGCCCCCTTTTATTCTTGAGAGAATGTATGCATCTCAAGCATATGTGTTGCATTAATTGGGAAGAGTATTCCCTTCTGAGTCTAACAAATCACAGGTGTGGAAAAGGAGAGAGTGCCTGAGATAGGAATGTTACAAGTATCTTGCAAACTTCAGTTACCTCTATTGAGAAGAAAGTTATTCTGCAATCTAAAGGGAGGCATTTTAAAAAATTATGTGTGTAGCAAACATTTAATTAATAAATACCTGTTATGTACTAGGCTCTGTTCTAGAACTTGAAGCACTGTGTGTGTGTGTGTGCGTGTGCGCGCGCGTGTGTGTGTGTGTATGTGTGTGTGTATGTATGTATGGGAGACACCCCCCCCAAAAAAACAATATGTCCTGCTTTCATGGAGCTTATTTCTTAGTGGAGGGAGATAATAAACAATATGCCCAATAAGTATACGGCAAAAAGTAAGTTATATACTATGTTAAAAGTTGCTAAATTCTGTGGAAAAAGGTATGGGGGAATGGAAGTTTGTAATTAGAAATAGGGTGGTTAAGATAAGTCTCATTGAGAAAGGGACCTTTGAGCTAAGACCTAAAGGAGGTGAAGGAGTAAAAAATGCCTATCTGAGGAAGAAGAATACCTACAGCAGAAACAGTGAAGAGGCAAGAGTGTGCCTTACAGGTTCTAGGAATAGCAGAGCAGCCTGTGAAGCTGGAGAGGTGTGAGTAGGCAGGTATGTTGAAAAGGAAGAATCTGGGATGCTTGGTCTGGCTGGAAAAAATACCACTGAGCCTACTAGAGTAACTTCCATGCTCAGTAGCAGCATAACCTTGCCTCAGATTTCTTTTCCTTGTAGGAGGCCTTGTAGGAGTCTCAGGAATGGGACTCCCTGCTTGTCTTGAGATACCGAGTTAGCAGAATATCCATCCTTTACCCAGCAATAAAGCATCCAGCCTTTGCATCTGTAACAGTCTCCCCTGTAATTTATGCATTCTATGGTGAGTTTAAATGCTGACTCTCTCATTATCTGAGTTTATTACCATTGCTATTTGCGTATGTTTGATGGGGGGCAGGGAGGCAGGAAACCTCTGGGCAGATTCCAAGTTGGAAGTCTGCATCTCTCTTCACTCTTACTTCTCCTCTAGTCCTCTACCTTCCCCAAGGCCTGGGCCATGGGCAGCTTTACCTAATGCTGTGAAATGGGTAGGTGTTCTCAGGGGCCCTGTTGCCTTCTTCTGTGGCTGCCTTTCTTGTCCCTACCATACCTGTCCCAATGTCCCTGAGTGCTAAGAACCCAGTGTGGTATAGAATATCTGCCTCTCTCTCTCTCTTTACCCCCATGAACCATCAAGACTGACTCTCAGCTAGGAACTGATAAATTTGCTCACATTAACATAAGCCTGGTGATTACCTCTTGTGGGGTAGGTTCTGCTTTTTGAGAGGGAATAAAAAAATTACTCTTGCATGTTGCCATTTCATGTGTCATCAGGTTAGAATGGAGAGGCTATCGAGGTGATGGGGAGGCTTCTCAGCATCCTGGAACCCTGAAAATTATTACCAAATGGTAGGCAGCCACCTACTCAGAGAACCAGTGTGGGCCCCTGCTGCCCACTTTCCTCTATCTCAGTGCTACCTGCTTTCCATAAATCACCTTTCTCCAGGATTTCACTGCCTTTTTTTCTTTTTACTCTTTTTTTGGCTAGGAAACTTTCTGTAGATAGTAAGATATATAGTGAAGTGTTTGTGTGAGCCTCTGAATTACTCTTCCTCTTGGGAGCCAGGAAGCGGCTCAAGCCATAAGGGAGGGATGGAAGGAATTGTTGCCCAATGGCCAGCAACTTGGTTTATTTCACAAGATTATGTTTTCCGTGTGGCTTGCAGTGTGAAATAGTGTGCACAGGTGCCCCCATTTGATTCAATTTCAACCCTCATCATGATTGATGATCCCACCTGATCACAGCCAGATCACTTTGCTGTTCGCCCTTGTCTGCTGGGCTGCAGACTATGAGTGGGGAGCCAGAGCCAGACATTTTAAGGACTCAGAATGAACAAGGATGTCTGTCTCTCCCTTCTCCAAATGTTCAACCATTTAGATTTTTTATTCAATCAACAAAAGCCTAATCTACATTTCTTCGAGAAGATGCGCTGCCATAGCACAGAGAGTATTAAACTGAATGGAGGAATTACAAATATTAGGAATTTGAACCCCTTGGAGGAACTAAAATGAGGAAGAGGGCATTTTGTGACCCAGGTATGACCTTGTGTCCCCGTGTTCACACCATCACCATCATCATTTCAGCGTCGTTGTGAGTTAACACAATAACCATCACTTGTTGAATATTTATTATGTTGTCACTTTTACAAGTATTTTATGAGAATAGATTCTTTAAATTATCTCAACCACCTTAAAAAGTCACTCTTATTATCCCCACATCTCTGACAATGAAACTGAGGTTTTAGAAAGGTAACATGCCCCATGTCTAACCCAACCACGTAGGCAAAAATCTCTATAGCCAAGTAAATATAAATAATGTGTATATGTATAAATACAGATAGATTTGTAGGTAGTAATATACTTTAGCAAGATTCCAAAGAGCTTCTTTACATAAGAACCTTTCCTGCTGTCTTAAGATAGGGTTCTGTCACATGTTGACTGCTCAGGAACATATCTTCTCCAATAATCCGCCTCTGCATCACCTTTGACCTGGTTTTTTCCCACTTGGCCTGCACTTACTTCATTGTCCTTTGTCCTGTTGTTTAGATCTCCATGTAGCATCTTTTGCACTTTTCCACAACAATCTATATGTTTCTGTTGCCCCTTCTTTCTGATGCCTCCTCTCTCTCTGTTGGGTCTCTTTCTCTGTTGTTGGGTCTCTTTCTCTGTTGTTGGGTCTCTTTCTCTGTTGTTGGGTCTCTTTCTCTGTTGTTGGGTCTCTTTCTCTGTTGTTGGGTCTCTTTCTCTGTTGTTGGGTCTCTTTCTCTGTTGTTGGGTCTCTTTCTCTGTTGTTGGGTCTCTTTCTCTGTTGTTGGGTCTCTTTCTCTGTTGTTGGGTCTCTTTCTCTGTTGTTGGGTCTCTTTCTCTGTTGTTGGGTCTCTTTCTCTGTTGTTGGGTCTCTTTCTCTGTTGTTGGGTCTCTTTCTCTGTTGTTGGGTCTCTTTCTCTGTTGTTGGGTCTCTTTCTCTGTTGTTGGGTCTCTTTCTCTGTTGTTGGTGTTGTTGTTGTTTTTTCCTACCCCAGTAGTGACATTTGGCTACTCCTGGGAAGCTGCCTATGAACAAAGGATGCAAAGACTTCTTTGTTAATGAGCCTAAATACCACCTCCTCTGAGAAGCCTCTGTATCACCAAGGCAGAGATCTCCCTCCTTTGTGCTTGCAAAACACATTGTTTCTAGTTCAGTTAATAAGTCCGTTCATATTATTAATACAGTGTTCTATGGAATGCGTGCATAGCCCTTCCTTGTAAGTGCCAGGCTTTGTTCTAAGACTTTAACATTTACTGACCCATCTAATCCTCCCAATAACCCTGCAAGGTTGGTATTATTGCTATCATACAGATGAGGAATGGAGGCACAGAGAGATCAGTAACTTGCTCAAGGTCATCTAGTTAGTAAGTGGCAGGGTCAGGATTATGGAGCTAGGCAGTTTGGTGCCAGCACCTGGGCCTAATCACATTCCCTTTCCACAGTGGGCTCTAGCCTGTTCACAAGGCTGTGGTCCTAACTGGGCTGCAGCCTCCTCAAAGGCAGGGAGTGCACCTTCCATATCTCCTTGTCCTCAGTTTTGGACACATTACCTGGCACCGAGTAGCACCTGGGAGTTGCTTGCTGGGTGATTGGGTGAAAGAAGGGTGGTCCCTAGAGAAGGACTGAGAGGCAGCCAGAGCAAACCAGCCAGGTTTGTCTCTGCTTTAGGCACTAAATTGCTGCCAGGACCCTTGTTTCAGGACAGAGAAAGTAAGAGGCAGTGGAGCTATTGCAGAACAAGCCTTGTTCATCTCGGACCTTCTCTGACACTGTCCCTTCTTGCCTGTCTTCTCTTTGCTCCTAAAAACCTACCCTGGTTTTTTCCCACTTGGCCTGCGCTTACTTCATTGTCCTTTGTCCTGTCATTTATATCTCCATGTAGCATCTTTTGCACTTTTCCACAACAATCTATATGTTTCTGTTGCCCCTTCTCTGCCATCCTGACACTGAACTCCTTGAGGGAATGACCTTGTCTTTATCACCTTCTGCCCAGTGACTGGTGCACAGCCTGGCCCATCACAAGCCTTCAAGGCATGCTTTCTAAATGAAAGGATACTTATCCATTGCTAGACCTGGTACAGGTGGGCCAAGAAAGTACAAGAAGGAAGAAATTGTTATGCCTTTGGGAAAAAAAACCCCACCTAATCTCTGGCCCAAAGAATAGAGAATCATTTACTTGTTTCTCATCATCTTTCCTCTCTTTCCTTCTAGCTCTTGTCTTTTGATAAGCAATATGGACAAATTCTTCTCTTAGGATTGGTTAAGAGAAGCTGGAAAGGTGGTTGGATTGTGTGTGTGTGGGGGTGGGTAGGGAGTTAGAGGAAACATAAAACAATAAAGATGATTTAATTTATATCTGATCACAGCAACCAGCTGGCTATGCCATCAATTATTACACCCTAGAAGTTATTAAAGAGCACCTCTGTCATAGGTACCTTATTAGCTAGGGATTTATGGAGCACAGAGCCGCAGCAGGAAATATTGATATTTCTCTCACAACGTCACCTGTGAATGTCTGGGTTGTCTGTCTCTCAGCCCTATCTCTTCTCACATATCCTCATGCTTAGGCCCTATAGACTCAGGCTCAAGTCCCAGAATGTTTTGCTCCTAAAGTGTGCATGATGGAGAACAATCTTACTCACTTGTGGTTCAATTCATTTTGTATGTTTCATACTTGTGGCTATTATATTCTTGCAAAATATTCCTGGGCTCATTCAAATACTTGTAGGGTTTTCTGTATCATAAGTCACCTTCTTTGATAGGACCTCTGGCTTCAATCTACTTTTTAAGAGCAAAAAATAAATAAATAAATAAAACAAAAAAACTAGACATCAGATCTCACTTTATTTGCAGTGGCTTGAGTCCCAGAACTTGAGCCCTTAGTTTCATTGGCCTGTGCTCTATCTTTCCTCCTTGGAGCCCCAGTGTAAATAGGTCTCAGCCTTCACCTAAGGAAATTTCCAGGTTCCTTACTTGGTTCTCTGTACTTAATATAAATAAATAAGTTGCCTTGACATAAAAGGAACATTTCTTTTTAACACAATTAGATGCTTTTCTCATCCCTAGAAGCAATTTATTCCTAATTATAACCAATTATTATGTGTGAATATGAGAAAAAAATCCACCAAATTGCATTTTAAAATTTGGAACCTTGGTAAGGAAGAATAACAATATGGAGTCATTCATGCCAGTTCAAGTCAGTTGTGAAATTTTCCCTTTGAAGACAACATTTTTTAAGAATTAAGAGTTTCCACATTTTGATCTTCTGAAGTACCAAAGTGACAACACAGGCAAGAAGAGATGACACAAGAAAAGTAGCAATTTAGGTATTTACCCAGAAATGCAGAGTTAGGTGTTAATAATGAGTGGCTAGATCACACTTGACATTTTACAAAGTGACTTGCAATCACTCCTATGCATGTGGGTGCGCACATGTGCACACACAGACACACTTATATATACCACATGTGGAATAGAATAAGAGGATAGAACTGGATCTTCTTCCTTAGAGGCAGAATCAACCATAAATAGTGCCCATCTTGGCAGGATGAAATAAAAGAAGTACATGCAGGAAATGGAGAGATCAGGAATGAAATCCATGAATGGTCAACACTAGCTGGGCTAGCTTTGTATGCATACACATCAGTCACTCTGTTTACACATGTGCATGCATTTATATCCTTTTACAAGTCCTCACTGGGTCAAGATTGCTATTGTTGCTCTTATCTTAGGGTTGAAGGAATCCAGCTGTTTGTGGGAATAATGTCCAAAGTAGAAGTAGACTTTTGAGCTCCAGATACTTAGGCTTTCACTCAGCTGCTGAGCTCATGGTATCTCAGACGTCAGCCAGGTGAAGTGGGTGGTGGGTTGGGCTCTTTATTATTTACTTTTTCTAACCTTATTGAAGTATAATTGACAGACTTTGCATATTTTTAAGACCTATAACAAAATTTTATGTACAGTAGTCCCCCTTTATCTGCAGGGAATAAATTCCAATATCCCCAGGGGATGTCAGAAACCATACATAGCACCGAATACTATGTGCACTATGTTTTTCCTATACATACCTGCAATGAAGTTTAATTTATAAATTAGGCACAGTAAGAGATTAACAACAATAGCTAATAATAAAATAGAACAAATATAACAATATACTGTAATAGAAGTTACACGAATGTGATTTTTCTTGAAATATTGTACTGTTAGTACAATCTTCTTGTAATGATGTGAGATGATAAAAATGTCTACCTGATAAGATGAACTAAGGTGCATGACGTAGGCACTGTGACATAGTGTTAGGCTGCTGTTGACCTGACGATACGTCAAAGGAGGATCATCTGCTTCTGGACTATGGGTAACTAGAACCGCAGAAAAGGAAGCCATGGAGAAGGGGGAAACTACTATACACGTGCATTGTGAAATGATTACCACAGTGAAACTAAGTAACAAGTCCATCACCTTACATAGTTACTTTTTTGGTTTTTTTTTTTTTTTTGTGAGAGTACTTAAGATCTAGCAGATTTCAAGTATATAAGGCAGTATTAACTGCAGTCACCAAGCTGTACCTTAGATCCCCAGAACTTATCCATCTTATAACTAAAAGTTTGTACTCTTTGACCAACCTCTCTCCATTCCTCCCACCCCCATGTCCCTGGTAACCACATTCCACTCTGCCTCTGTGAGTTCTTCATATTCCACGTGTAAGTGAGATCATACTTGACTTCCTGTGTTTGGCCTATTAAACTTAGCATACTGTCTTCAAGGTCCATCCATGTCACAAAGGGCAGGATTTCCTTTTTTTTTTTTTAAATTCTGTTTTATATCTATCTGTCTCACATTTTTAAATCTATTCATTTATCGACAGATACTTAGGTTGTTTCCATATCTTTGCTACTATGAATAATACCGCAATGACTTCATTCCTTTTGTATATATACCCAGAAGTGGGATTGCTGGGTCATATGGGAGTCCTATTTTTAATGTTTTTGAGGAGCATCCATGACATTTTACATAATGCTTATGTCACTTTACACTCCTCCCAGAATGTGCAAGATATTCCTATCTCCTTGTCCTTACTAACCTTACTTGTTATCTCTTGATTTTTTGATAATAGTCATCCTAACAGGTGTGAGGTGGTAGTTCTTTGTGATTTTGATTTTCATTTCCAAATTAGTAATATTGAGCACTTTTTCATGTATTTATTGGCCATTTGTATGTTCTGTTTGGAAAAATGTCATTTCAGGTCCTTTGCCCATTTTTTTAATTTAAATTTATTATTATTTTTTATTTTTTTCAGTGTTCCAAGAGTCATTGTTTATGCACCACACCCAGTGCTCCATGCAATACATGCCCTCCCAATACCCACCACCAGGTTTACCCATCCCCTTTCCCCTCCATAACCTTCAGTTTGTTTCTCAGAATCCAGTCTCTCATCTTTCATCTCCCCCTCTGATTTACCCTAATTCACTTTTCCTTTCTCCTAAAGTCCTCCATTTTATTCCTTATGTTCCACAAGTAAGTGAAATCATATGATAATTGACTTTCTCTGCTTGACTTATTTCACTCAGCTTAGTTTCCTCCAGACCCGTCCATGTTGATACAAAAGTTGGGTGTTCATCCTTTCTGACGGCTGTGTAATATTCCATTGTATACATGGACCACATCTTCTTTATCCATTCTTCTGTTGAAGGGCATCTCAGCTCTTTCCACAGTTTGGCGATTGTGGACATTGCTGCTATGAACATGGGGGTACATATGGCCCTTCTTTTCACTAAATCTATATCTTTGGGGTAAACCATTCTCTCACACCATACACAAAGATAAACTCGAAATAGATGAAAGACCTCAATGTGAGGCAGGAATCTGTCAAAATCCTAGAGGAAAACATAGGTAGTAACCTCTTCGACATTGCCCACAGCAACTTCTTTCAAGACATGTCTCCAAAGGCAAAGGAAACAAAAGCAAAAATGAACTTTTGGGACTTCATCAAAAGAAAAAGCTTCTGCACAGCAAAGGAAATAGTTAACAAAACAAAGAGGTAACCCACGGAATGGGAAAAGGTATTTGCAGATGACACTACAAAGGGCTGATATTTGAGATCTATAAAGAACTCCTCAAACTCAACACCCAAAAAACAGATAATCATGTCAAAAAATGGGCAGAAGACATGAACAGACACTTCTCCAAAGAAGACATACAAATGATTAACAGACACATGAAAAAATGTTCATCATCACTAGCCATCAGGAATATTCAAATCAAAACTACATTGAGATACCACCTTACACCAGTTAGAATGGCCAGAATCAACAGGACAGGAAACAACAAGTGTTGGAGAGGATGTGGAGAAGGGGAACCCTCTTACACTGTTGATGAAAATGCAAGTTGCTGCAGCCACTTTGGAAAAGAGTGTGGAGATTCCTAAAAAAATTAAAAATAGAGCTACCCTATGACCCTGTGATTGCACTACTGGGTATTTACCCCAAAGATACAGATGTAGTGAAAAGAAGGGCCTTTGCCCATTTTAAAATAGAGCTCTTTGGTGGTTGTTGGTTTTGTTGTTGTTGTTAGCTATTGAATTGTAGGAGTTCTTTTTATATTTTTTATTTTGTTAACCCCTTATCAGGTATATGGTTTACAAGGAACTTCTCCCATTCATATGTTAACTTTTCTTTTTGTTGATTGTATCCTTTGCTGTACAGTTCAGTGTAGTCCCATTTGTTTATTTTTGCTTTTGTTGCCTTTGCTTTTGGTTTCATTTCCAGGAAAAAAAAAATCATAGTCAAGGAGCTTTCCCCTATGTTTTCTTCTAGGAGTTTTATGGTTTCAGGAATTACTTTAAATATTTAATTTATTTTAATATTTGTGTGTGATATAAGGGTCTTATGTTATTCTTTTGCATGTGGATATCCAGTTTCCCCAATTCCAATTATTGACAGCACAATCCTTTCCCTATTCTGTATTCTTGACACCCTGGTCAAAGATTATATGTGTGGGTTTCTGGACTGTCTGTTCCATGGGTTTATGTGTCTGTTTTCATGCCAGCAACATTATTTTGATTACTGTGGCTTTGTGATATAATTCGAAATTAGGATGTGTGATGCCTCCAGCTTTGTTCTCCTTAAGATGTTTTAGCTATTTGGATTTTTTTTTTCGTTCATTACAAATTCTTAGGAATATTTTTTTCTACTTCTGTGAAAAATGCTGCTGGAATTTTGGTAGGAGTTATACTAAATCTGTAGATAGCTTCGGGTTGTATGGACATTTTAATGGTATTAATTCTTCTAATCCATGAGCATTTATTTGTGTCTTCTTCAATTTCTTTCATCAGTGTTTTACAGTTTTCAGTACATAGATCTTTCACCTTCTTGGTTAAATTTATTCCCAAGCATTTTATTCTTTTTGATGCTGTCATAAATGGGACTGTTTTCTTAGTTTTCTTTCCAGATAGCAGATCGTTTGTTGATGGAAATGCAACAGATTTCTGTAAGTTGATTTTACATCTTACATTTTTACTGAGTTGATTTATTAGTTTTAACAGTTTTTTGTTTTATTTTGTTTTTGTGGAGTCTTTAGGTTTTTCTTTATGTAAGATCCTGTCATCTACAAACAGACAGTTTTACTTCTTCCCTTCCGATTGGAATGGCTTTTATTTCTTTCTCTCCTAATTGCTCTGGCTAAAATTTCTAGCACCGTGTTGAACAGAAGTGGCAAAAATGGACACACTTTTCTTGTTCCTGATTTTAGAGGAAAAGATTTCAGTTTTTCACCATTGATTATGATATTAGTAGTTTTAAGCTTGTCATATATGACTTATTATATCAAGGTACATTCCTTCTATGTCTATTTTTGAGAGTTTTTATCATGGAAAGATGTTAAATTTTGTTAAATGCTTTTTCTGCATGTATTGAGATTANGATATTAGTAGTTTTAAGCTTGTCATATATGACTTATTATATCAAGGTACATTCCTTCTATGCCTATTTTTGAGAGTTTTTATCATGGAAAGATGTTAAATTTTGTTAAAAGCTTTTTCTGCATGTATTGAGATTATTGTTTGTTTTTTTTTTAATTTTATTTTTATTATTTGCCCAAGGGGTACAGGTCTGTGAATCATCAGGCTTACATCTTTCACAGCATTCACCAAAGCACAAACCCTCCCCAATGTCCATAACCCATCCACCCTATCCCTACCCTCCCACCCCCCAGTAACCCTCAGTTTGTTTTATGAGATTAGAAGTCTCTTATTATTGTATTTTTTTAGGGGGATTTATTTATTTGTTTGAGAGGGCAGGTGGGACCGAGGGAGAGGGAGAGAGAGTCTCAAGCAGACTTCACACTGAGCACGGAGCCCAATGGGGCTTGATCACATGATCATGAGGTCACGACCTGAGCCAAAACCAAGACTTGGATGCTTAACTGCCTGTGCTACTCAGGCACCCCAGTCATATGAATTTTATCCTTCATTCCGTTAATTGGGTGTATCACATTTGTTGTGATCTGTATATGTAGAACCATCCTTGCATCTGAAGGATAAATCCCACTTAGGAATGATATATGATTCTTTCAATGTGGATGTTAAATTCAATTTGCTAGTATTTCATTCAGTTTTTTTGCATTTTGTTCATCAGTGATGTTGGTTTATAATTTTCTTATGCTGTCCTTAACTGGCTTTGTATGAGGGTAATCTTGACTTCTTAAAATGAATTTGGAAATGTTCCCTCCTCTTGAATTTTTTGGAAGAGTTTGAGGTGGATTGGCATTAATTTTTTGAATATTTGGTAGAATTCATCAGTGAAGGTATCTGGTCCTTGACCTTTTGGGGGGAGGTTTTTGAGTACTGACTCAATCTCTTTACTAGTAATTGGTCTGTTCAGATTTTCTGTTTTATCATGAGTCAGTCTTTGTAGGTTGTATGTTTCTGGGAATTTGTCCATTTTTTCTAGGTTGTCCAATTAGTTGGTGTATAATTGTTCCTAGCAGTTTCTTATGTATTTCTGTGCTGTCAGTTGTCTATTCATTAATGACTCTTGAGACTCCTAGGTTGTTCCTTTCACAAAAAAACTGGCCAAACTATTAAAGCCAAAAGGAACCTAGAGGCTCTGGATCTAATTCCCTCCTTTTAAAAGAGGAAACCTGGGTCAGAGAGGAACCAGATCTGTTTATGGTCCCATAACTTTTCAGTGCCTGAAGTCGGACCTTCATTAAAGACCTCCTTCTACCACTGTATGGTACTTTCTAGGCTTGCAGGGTTTATCACTCTATGTTTCTCCATCTTGGCAGTGCCCATCAGTTACATTGGTTGAAATCAACATCATTACATAGTTCCCCTTATTCCTGAGAAATCAGATGCACTGCACTCCTTTAATGGATCTAGAACTGTACGTACCTGTACCCTGAGTACAGTACACTGTAGAGCTCTCAAAATGGAATTCTTATCCATTCGAGAAATATTTGTTGAATGCCTACTCTTTGCCAGGCCCCTTTCATGTATTATAAATGCAGCAGTGTATGAGACAGCCTCCACCCTCATGGAACTTACTTTATCGTCAGGGAAACAGAATCCACAGCAATCACTGGCTGCAGATGAGCAGCTGCTCATTTTGGGGAGGCACGTGGCCCATGTGGTCCACTGTAGTTCTTGGCATTTATTTGAGATATTGATATGTCCTAATACCTACTGGCTAGTCTTATTTCAGTTTTTTGCCTGGCCTCTGATTTTTAAATCTCAGATTTTAAGTTTAAACCCCCTGAGTCACAACTTTACCTTCATTGAGTAAGAACCTCATGACTTTCAACAGTAAGAACAAGCATGATTGTAAGTTCCCAAACCCCAGCCACCTGGGTTCAGTCTCTGGATATTAGAGGATGAAATAAATCAGGCTTTGTGATCAGGACAGGTGCACGAGGAGACAAAATTAGACTAAGCAGGGGATACCTTAAGTCACAACTGAGGGACATCAGAGGTGTGGATGTTGGTGGAGGAGGGAAGGCGGCTTTAATCAGAGAGAGTGATTATGGAATCTAATTAGCCTCTCATTTTCATTTGCAGAAGGAACATTCAATTCACTTAACGCCACTCCACAGATCCTTCTACTCTCATCTGTACCCAGGGGAAAACAAATTCCAATGTAATAGAGCATTTGGACAGCAGTAGATTCTAGCAGGGAGAGTGTGTAAGCTGAAAATGAGGGGGCCTGGGTTTCAGTCTTGGCTCTACCACTAGCAACTTTGTGACCCTGAGCACAGTGCCTCACCCCTAGGGGACCCAGGGCCCATCTGTTCAGTATGGAGATTGGATTAAAACATTTCAAAGGTCTCTTTAGCTGCAAAATGCTATTCCTGTTTTTTCACTGCATATCTCCATACTATGGCCTAGTAAGGCATGCAGTTACCATTTTGGAACTGCTGATTATAGTTCTGTTGATAAGAGCTTGAGCTTTGGAATCAGGCAAACCTGAAGTCCAGTGGTGACCCTGACCACTTAGCTTTGGGCCAGTTACTTAATCTTTCTAATGCTTAGTTTATAGAACCAGAACAACAATAATACTTGTCTTATAGAATTGTTCTGTGGATCAAATGGGCTAAAGCATTCAAAGCACTCTGAACCATGCTCAGGGCATTGTAAGATTCAATAAATGCTTTGCTGTTACTATCTACTGGCCTGCTTAACTAAAAGTTTTAGAATAGCTTGGATATTTTATCTAATTTTTAAAAAAATATGGGGCGGGTCTCTCTCTTTTTTTTTAATTGCTTGATGACATGGCTGGGGAGGTTTAATGGTGGGTAAGCTAAGTAATGGAGTGAGACCAACATAGCTCCACGGAAATAAAGCATTTAATGTGGGAATAAATGAAGTTGCCACCCAGAACTAACAGCCAGAATCCTGGCTGGGCTGTAATTAATGAATTCAATGGCCAGGATTTATAAGGATATTTTAAGAAGTAACTGCATTGCACAGAACCCTGGGTTTTATGCCTGGGCTGAAGTAAGATCAATGGGAAATCCATTCAATTCAAGATTTAATGGGTGGGGATGAAGCTTTGTCCCCAGAGTTGGGGCTTTGTGGATAGTGGCTACCTGGGATATTTCCTCTGGAGTGGAGGCCAAGAGAATGTGAAAAAACTTGTGGATCACTTGGAGCCAGGAGGAGAAAAAATGATAGCCCACACCTCTTTCCCCATTACAAAATGCAGAGAAGCAACTCCCAACTCAAACTTTTCCAGAAGGCCTTCTCTTTTAATGCTTTAGATATAGCCCAGCTAGAAGGTAGGTTGTTTCCTCTACCTTTTTCTCTTGAGGAAGACTTGGAACAGAACTGCGCCAGGTACAGCATACCTTGCTGCCAGGAGCTTGGGCCTCCCATGGAAGTAAGTGCTGTGTCCCTGAGATGGCAGATAAGCAAACCACAGACCTCTGCAGATGGCTTGCCATCGGCAGGGATAGCTAGTGCTTGTCCAAAGGTCATTCCAGGTGGTCATTTGTACCCTGGGGGCCTGCAGTAAGCTGGGATTTTTTGACTTGCCTCATTTTCCTCAGGAGCAGAGAGAGGTAACTCATAATGTCCTTCTAGTGGGATTTGGGGATAAAATGCACATACATGTTTTCAGTTCCCCTTTTACTTTGTGCTCAGGGAGGACCGAAGAACCAGACAGAGTACAGCTTGCTGAGTCTCCCTGGACTTTACTTCTGAGTACACGAGGCCAGGGAAATGTCTAATTTAGGCTCACCCCTGGGAAAGGTGATTTTCCATCTTCCCTTGGTCCATGCTGAATGCTTTTATGCTGCGCCAGCTTTGTCCTGTGGTTCCTTCTGTCTGCATGTCCTTCTCCCAGGAGCCCAGCTCAGCTCCTTTAAGGGTCCTCTCCTGGGCTAGCAGTGACCTTGGCTGAAGATAAACTTGCACATTTTGTTCTCACTGTTGATGGATTTAATACCTGGTTCCCTCCATGTCACTTGCTTGCAATTTTTGTGGCTTCGTGGCCCTTTCTTTTTCATAGTTCACCCCATTCTTTAATCCTGCTTATAAATATCTTCTCTGTGAAATACTCATTAACTACTTCCAGGTTTCAATTGCAGATCTTTAGTTTTGTTTTCTGAATATGATTCTTAACATTTCTTTCTCAGTTACTCCATAGGCAGAGAACCTGGTGGTGAGAGCTAGCCCTCCCTCAGTCCCAAGGATATATTCCATGCATTTATATGGAATTTTACATTTTATTAGTAATGTATAAATGTAGCTCATATTCAAAAATCTAATCTGCCCCCCCAACAATACTATAAAGTAACTATCATTATCCCAAATTTACAGATGAAGAAAAACAGAGGCCCAGGAAAGTTAGGTGACTTGCCTAAAGTCATCCAGTTAGAAAGTAGAAAGTTGAGACTTGAATATGAGTCTTTTGATTTTAAATTCAGTTTCTAATCTACTGCATCATGAAGCTGGCTTAAGGGATTGAGGCTCCTGTGTGTTTTTCTCATTTTCTATGACCTGTAATCTCTGGCTTTATATCAATTTCAGTCTGTTTCTTCATCCTTTTGCTGAGATGCCACAGTTTCAGGCTATAGAGCCTTTGCCTTTCCCATGAAAAGTCATGCAAAAAAGTGTGGACTTACCCTAGAGATCAGGCACCTAAATGGATTCCATCCCAATCAGTTTTCTCTGCTTGGTACAAAAAGACAACTGAGTAGAGTTGTCTTACTACCAAATGCAAGGAACAGATATTCTTTATAAAAGTAAAGATGATTTTTATGTCTGATAAGTTAGGAAATTACACAGTGAACCAGTCATTTACTTTGATGAACAGTGTTTATTACATATCTACTGAACGCCTAAGTAATAGGTAACATTGGACAAGGGCACAAAGAAACAACTGTATATAGTTGCTGAGGCTCCTCAAATAACAAAGACACACACTTGTCTTACTGAATCGTAATCAGCAATGGGAGAGGAGATTAAGGGACATAAATACCTGTTAGATGTTATTACATACTGTGCATAGTGTGTACACACATACACCTTGGGAAGGTGCATCTGAAGGGCAAGTCTGTCTGTTCACCCTCTCTCTCCTGTGCCTAGAATGGTGCACGGCACGTAGACATTTTCACCAGCTCTTCTGAGAGTAAAGGAATAGAACCATGAAAGTAGAGAACATATGACTCCCTTGGAGAGGTGTAGAAAAAGGGGATCAGAAAAAGGCTTTGTACATGAGGTGGTATTTAAAGTGGGTCTTTTTTTTTTTTTAAATATAGTGGGTCTCTACAAATGAGTAGGGATTTATTTTGGGGAGAAATGTGAGGAGAGGGGAAGGTGGGTTCTGAAAGAAGCGGAAATGGGAGATGTGGTTAGAAAGGGAGTTGGGACCAGGGAGTGAAGGGCCCTGGGTATCATGCTAACGGATTTGATTCTGCTTTGTAAGTGCTGGGAAGCAGAGAGTGTGTTAAGGCTGGGAAGTGACAGGGTTAGGCCTGCATTAAGAGTGGGGCAGAGACTGAAGGCAGGTTTCCATGAAGGCACCATGGGGTTCTTCACCGCAGCCTTGTTGGTGTTTACAGGACAGCACGGGATGAAGCATGATTGATGACGATGCTGTTAACTGAGGTGGGAAATTTAGAATAAAGAAGGGTTGTGAGCTTGGGAGCAAGGGAAAGTGGGATGGAGGTCATGAATTTCAAATATATCATGCTGAATTTGAGATGCCTTTGGGAAGTCCAAGGGGATGTATTCAGGAGACAAGTTGTGACAAAAGACTGGATTTGTGGAGAGAAGTGGGATCTAGGAATTTATATATAGAAGTTATCCGCATGTAGGAATTATACACTATTGGTATGAATGAACTCACCTTGGGGAGAGCATTAAAAGGGCTTAGAAAATGCTTCTTGGCATTAGCCATGTCTTAGACTGATAAAGCAGTTTACAGTATTGAGTCCCTTTTGTCTAGAAGCATCTTTTCTGATAAGACTAAAAAGACCCATTTTTATCTCTGACCCAGTGAGGTATAAAATCTTGAGATTATTTTTATGAACTTTAAAGGGAGTCTTTTATTCAGTTCTTCATCCTCACTAATACCATTCAAGTTAATTCAACATCCTGACCAAGCCCCTCGTAAATGAGAATCACTATATTAAGTATTGTAGGGCTTACAAGAGGAGTGAACCCTCCCTTCAAGGAAAATGTAACTTCTAGAGAACAATAAGCAAGTGACTATAGTGCAAGGTGGAAGAAGAAATTACCATTTACATTAACAAACTTAATGCTCTGAGTGTTCAAAGATGAAGGAGTTCGTATGTTTGCAGAGGTCAGGAAAAGTTTCATAGGAAAGGTGGTCTTGAAGAATGAACAGATTAATGATCAGCAGATAGTAGAGATTAGTGGTAGAAGAAACAATAAAATCAAAGTGACAGAGGATGAAGTTTTCAGCTGGTTTGTAGGAAATGTTGGGCATTAAACCTGACAAGGTGGATTAAGGCCTTGAATGCCAGGGCAAAGAGATTGTATCTGATTTCATAGTTTGAGGAACTCAAACTCTTTCACAACATTTCAGTGGTCGGTGGCAGGCCTTCCCCAGTTTCAGAACAAATGGGTTAGAAGAACTGTGGTTGGTCCTTCTTCAAGGAGAAAGTGAATCGATTGCTATTACAAAGTCATCATACGTGGTCAACCAAAGTTGAAATCCACTCCTGAAGACAAATACTGTTTGTTTAGGACTGCTCCACAGCCCCAATTCCCATTCTCTTAGATCCAGATCTGTATTTTCTTAGTACATGGTTCCCTTGAGGGGACTGATCTTGTTTTTCTCGTGAGTCATTTGTTATCTTAAATATTGGCATCTGTGAGATAAGAGTTTTCTAAATCACATTTACAGAATGCTTATAAACACTCCTCATGTTTAGAACAGGTTTCTTCATTGACCTTGTGCCATTGGTGTGCTTGAAGCTATTTCGGGACATTAAATTCCCCAAAGCTTTACCATGGAAACATACTCCCAGGTCATAACTCTTTCCTCTCTCTCTGGGCGTGGGCCCCAAATGTTTATGTGATGGCTCACATAACCAATCCAACAGGATTTTCAGTAAAACCTGAGCTGCCATAGGGATGCAATATTTCTTTTCCTAATTGCTCATCATTTCCTCCTATTTCTTCTAACAGCAATTGAAGATGACATTACACTCCCTTTTATGTCAGTTGATAATGCATAATTCTCTCCTGGAACAGCCAACGACTGTATTTACTAACACATTAAAAAACATCAATGTGTATTCAGGCCACAGCCATTTTTACAGCAGTATTTTATGTGTACATCAAATGGTGGAATTTTGAAAAGGGGCTTCATTCTTATAAAAAGCAGCTCCTACCCTTGCAGACAGAACGTATAGTTGAAGGCCTGTGAATAAACAGACGTATTCATTATTCTCCGTACCATCCCCCACTGACTCCCACCCCAGCTCAACTCCATTTTCTGTCCTTCCCTGCTTTGCTGCATTCCTGGGAGGCTGTCCACTGCAGACTACATCAGCTGGGCCCCTCTGCCTACTGGCCCCTGATGGGGTTTGGCCAGTGGGAGGCACCAGCAAAAAGACCAGAGGACCGGAGGAGAGAGAGTATGGTATTTCTTTGTTGCTCTCTCCCTATTTCACTCTCCCTGTTTCAGGGTGGTGTTTCTGGCAGTAGCTATACCCTGCCATGACTATAACCGTTCCTTGGGTTCCGGTGATACTAATTCTTCCCCTTGTCCCTTCTGTCCTGGAAGCATAAAAGCTCTCATCAGTTACCAGTCCCTGGGTGCCTCAACATCCCCACCCATTACTCTATAGGTGACCCCTTCACAGAGGTCTCTTCATTTGAGCCATTTGGGGGTGTATTGCGTTTTCCATGGAGATTCTGATGGAAACACCAGATATTATGGTTTGCAAATAAATTATTTGGCAAATAAGCTCTCTGTTCACCTTGCCCATAACCTGCTTGGGTCTGTCTTTCATGGCTGTCAAGGGGCCCACTATGGAAATATCAAAAGTAATTAATTATAGAAAATTGAAGCGTCCTCCTAAAAAAATGGGGCCAGAATATTCTACTTCGAACGAAGACACTATATTGTAGGTTTTAAATACATAGCTTATGGGAGCACATAAGATGATAAAGTTTTGATGTGAATAATGTGTTCGCTGATGAAAAAAGGTCAAAGGAAGAAGCATAGTGGATCAACTCCATGTGATTCAGCAGACAGAGATTTTTAAGTGTGAAAAGAAAAGGTACAGTAGATGGGACATTGAAAAATACCAAAAGCTTTTCCTACATATACTGGGTCCTAATAAAGGGTTGCTACTACTGATCTGTGTGATTAGTATAGGATGGAAGGCTATGAAGTAACATCCAATTCCAAGTGCTCTTTTATAAGAAATGCATAGATTGCTTAATATGAGAATTCTGGAGGTCTAGATCCATTCTCAATTCTGCTGCTGTGAGGGCTTCAGCATGTCATTGAACCTCAATTTGACCATGGACAAATGGGGATAATTATAGCCATTTTAGCTATTGCACAGGCTCACTAGGATTATCAAATTTAATTATAGACATGAAAGCAGTGGAGTATACACCCATGTTATCCACTACTAAAATAAGATCTTAATATATTTTATCTTATTATAAATTAAGCCTAAATGTTTTTCTTCCTTTAATGTGAAAAATTTAAATGATTTGGAAGCCAGGCTTGTTGCTTGAGGCTATATCTCCTGGGGCTCAGTAGGACCCAGAGCTCCAGATGTAAACTCTGAAACCATTTTGTCTATTTGATGTCCTATACACAGAGGAGGCTCAATACCTATTTGTGGACTAGATTTATTTTATCTAGATTGGTCTGGGTGTAATTAACATTTTAATGACTGAAATGGCATAGATCTAGGTGACTCCTCATATAATGCCTTAATTTTGATTGGATTACAGCTAAATTAGTGGGCAGGTTCATATGTTCAGAATAAGGACTGAGTATAGTTCTCCCTCATCTTCCATACGATTAACAATACGGAAAGTACTGGAAGCTCTTTTGTGTTCAGCGACTTGGAGAGCAAGTCATGAGGGGTATGCAGAAAATTCTGTATTTGGTAGAAATAATGGCAGGTTTTTAATAAAGAAAAATGAATATAATTGAGGTAATCTCTTCCTACCAAAAATGAGAAGAGAGACTCTTTACCATGAGAGAAACATTATATATCGTTGAAATAACATGATCACTGGCATCAGTAAACTCTTTACCGATAACTGCTTGACCTTGGAGCAGCTTTTTGTAAACCTGAGTCTCAATTTTGCCATTTGTTAAATGGATGTAAAATGCCAAGGATGATATATATGTTAGTGCTTTCATAGATAAAGTGTGGAGCACAGGGCCTGGCATAGAGCAGGTCCTTAATAGCAATTATTATCAGTGAAAACAATAGTCTGACTTTAATTTACCATCTTTTCCCTAGGGTGCATTAATCAGTATAGGCTATATACTCTGTTAAAGTAATAAACTTTGAATTATCTGTGGCTTAATATGAGAAAGGTTTATTCATTCGTTGCCCATGTCATATTCTGACATGGATTAGGTGGTTCTCCTTTAGGAACAGGGACACATGGTTTCAATGGAAAGAGAAGCAGGAGATGGAAAATACTGGCATGTGGCTTTTAGGGACTGGGACTGGAAGTGGCCATAATCACTCCCATCTCCCTTTCATTGGCCAAAATAAAGTTGCATGGCCTCTGACCTAACTGTAAGAAAGGCTGCAAAATTTAGTCTTCATATATCCTTAAGAAAATAAGAATGATGTACCTCTGCCACACATGGGAGGTATAGATTCATTGATCCTAAGAAAATGGATTGATAAAATGCTTTTATATATTTGATAGTTTTTCTAATTTTTTTATATTGTCAGGACCCTGGTTTGTAAAACCCCCAGCCCTTGCAAAGGATCAAGCATGTTCTGGTCTGCCATGAAAGGTGCCATGTGAAGGGGGCCAAGGCTCAAGCTCCTTCCTGCCTCTGCCCTGGATAAGCAGGAGTAGAAAAAGGAGTGAAGGTTATCGGTCCGGAGAAGGGGGACATGTGGTGAGCAGTTGTTTGGCTGCAGGGATCTGCCAGGAAGCATAGGTGATATAAAGCTGCTTTGGGCTTTAGCAGATGAACAGGAGGCCAAGAAGATCCTCAGGGATTAAGAAGAAAAAAAGATGTCTCTGTGATCTGGGGTTATTATGACAGTTAAAGGAAGAGAAGCTATCAGTGCCACTTGTTGAGGATGGGGCTCTACTGGCAAGGCAGCATCAGAGTCATGACGAATAGTAAAAAATTTCAGGAAATAGTCATTCTAAAACCGAGGAGGAGTCTTTAACTTAGGAAAAAAAAGTTTCAATTCTCCTGTACCTTTGAAAAAATTATGTTGGCCCAACTGTCTTTTACAACTTTTTTTTTTTTACTACCAATAACATTTACATTTGAGATGTTATGGGTGGTAGGATCTACACTTTATATTTGACATTTTATTAATAATACAATTTTTGTGTAAAATGCATGGAAAATTTGAGCCTCAAGCTCATAAGCATTGCTTGCTCATATCTATGCATTTACTCTGATTCTTGTCTATCCAAATCTTTTCTTTTCCTTTTTTTTACTTTATTTTTTCAGTGATCCAAGATTCATTGTTTATGCACCACACTCAGTACTCCATGCAATATGTGCCCTTCTTAATACCCACCACCAGGTTCACCCATCCCCCCTCCCCTCCATAACCCTCAGTTTGTTTCTCAGAGTTCACAGTCTGTCATGATTAGTCTCCCACTCCGATTTACCCCAATTCACTTTTCCTTTCCTTCTCCTAAAGTCCTCCATTTTATTCCTTATGTTTCACAAGTAAGTGAAACCATATGATAATTGACTTTCTCTGATTGACTTATTTCATTCAGCATAATCTCCTCCAGCCCTGTCCATGTTGATACAGAAGTTAGGTAAATCTTTTCTTTCTTAAGCCTCTAGCTCAAGTACTGCCTCTTCCAAAAAGCCTTCTCTGAGGATTCCTGCCAACACAGTCTACGGCTAATGAACTAATGTCCATGGGTATTACCAGACAGTTAACCACATACCACCTTGTAAACTTCTTGGTTTATTTCATGTTGTTTAATTCTAGGGTTATTACTAAGCTTCTACTGTGATCATATCTGGGCTCTGCAACCTGAGCCCCAGTGCAAAGCACATAGTAGATGCACCATAATTGCATGTTGTGTTGATGAATACGTGCCATAACCAGACAAGTTAGAGGTAGAGGCTGACTTATGTAGCAGGAAATGAGAATATGCCCCTAATCAGAGTTGCCTTTGCAGGAGTTCAGATTTGGGAATGTGGTGTTGGAGTTCTTTCTGTTGGTGCTTTTATGCATCATTGAGAGGAGAGATGCTGTTCACAGATGCATCATCCTTTCTTCTTTTGGTAAGTGAAGTGGCAGGGAATTAAGCTGGAGCCTCATCAAGCACATCTAGAAACACCCAGTTGTCAATCTCCTGTTGGGAGAATGAATCATACTCTGTACTTTGTGATTTTAAGAGGAAATTAACTCTATAGACATATATAATTTTTTCTGTGGTGGTTGTTATTATTCTTAGGATAACTATAAATATAAATGGATTTTCACCCTCATGAGAAATAGGATTTTCTGGGGACACCTGAGGTTGGAGAAAGAGAGCTTGTGGGATAGGCAGGCATCTGTCTACCTATGTAACAGCCCCTGGGCTGTTTCTGCAGTGCCCGCTGGGTTTGAAATCCTGTAGCTGACTGTGTCAGGCCCACTGCAGTCCTGATGCTCACTTACTAATCCCAGAGCAGCAGCTCTCTGTAGACTCTGATCAGCACCAGATTGAACAACCTGGCCAGCCACCCACAACTTCCGACTCCTCTGCTTTTAGTTGGATTGAATAAAAGTATATTGGGCATCAAGTGCATGCCAGGTACTGGGGGAAGAGAGCTAATTTGGGCCCCCGTGAAAAGGCACATCAGAGAACATTAGTAAAATCACAGTTTTTAGAGTCAGATCTAAGCCTCAGAATCCCAGGGCTTTGCCTTCTATTTGTTGTTCATTGTGAGTTGTTCATTTCTGGAGTACTTGCTGTGCATAGGATACTATGCTAAATTATATGTATTATCTCATGTAATCTGTACAATATTCTTATTTATTCAACGAACATGTACTGAGCACCTATCATGTGCCTGGTAATGTTCTAGGTACACGAAGTACAACAATGTATATTATGGACAAAAATACCACCTCATATTGACCTTACATTCTGGTAGTTGAAACAGGTAATAAACAAAATAAATAAAATGATCAGTGTGTGAGATAGTGATAAGGTTTAAAGGAAAAAAAAAATAGGGCAAGGAAGGACAGGATGGCCAGGAAGGCTTCAGAGTGAAGGTGAATGTTGAGTCAAGACCTGGAGGAGGAAGAGAGAGAGCCATGTAAGTACTTGTGGAAAAGAAGATTTCAGAGAGAAGAAGCCTAAAGTGCAAAGGTCCAGAGAGCAGCAGGGAGGCCCTGTGGATGTTGTGGAAAGAGCAGAGAGAAGAATACGTGGAGGCAAGATCATGAGGCCTTAGAGGCACCCATAAGGAATCTGGCATTTACAGTGAGTGAGATGGGAAACCATCTGACGGTTTGAGCAAGTGAGAGATGCAGTCTGAGTCACTGGCTAATGGCTTGACCGAAGGTGTGTGGGGCAGAGAGACAATTAGGAAACTCATACAGTAGTCTGCATGAGATGATGGTGGCTTGGACAAGGGTCCAGAATTAGACTTGATGAAAAGAGGCTGAGTTTAGGATATATTTTAAAGGTAAAGCTGTATATTGCATAGAGCACTGGGTATTATACACAAACAGTGAATCTTGGAACACTGCATCAAAAACTAATGATGTGCTGTATGGTGACTAACATAACATAATAAAATTTTAAAAAATAAAGGTAAAGCCAACAGGATTTCCATGCTTACTGCATATGGGATATAAAAGAAAGATGATAGTAAGGGTTTAGGGTCGATCAATTAGAAGATGAAGATGTCAGGTAATTAGGTCAGAAAAGAGGATAGGAGGAACAGATTTAAGGAAATATTAGGAGCTCCAGTCTAGATAGGTTCAGTTTGAGGTGCTGCTAAGATATCTAAGTATGGAGGTAGAGTAGAAGATGTACAAATATGGATTTCAGGGAAGAAGTTCACATTAAAAATATAAATTTTAACATCATCAACATATGGATGGTGTTTAAAGCCATGAACTTGGATAGATAACCAAGGAAATAAAAATAATTATAATCATAAAAAGAATAAGGTAACTGAGACTTAGGGCAGTTAAATAATTTACCCAAGATCATGTAGCAGTGGCAGATGAGAGACTTAAATACTGGCATATCTGACCAGCAAGTCTGTACCATATCCTGCCTTCTTTGATGGCTGATAATGAATAGTTTCCCTGAACTTGACCAACTGGAGAGTGGGTGCTGGTGGTAGAAAAGAATGATCCATTGGAATTTGGAAGAGTCCAACATTCACAGACCTGTACCCCTGGGACAAAGAATAAAAAATAAATAAATAAATAAATAAATAAATAAATAAATAAATAAGAAACCAGAAAGAGTTCTCCTTCCCCAGTTCTCCTGAATATATTAGCAATAACATCTTGCATGTAAAAAATACTGATAGCAGATTATACTAACAATCCTAACTATTTGCTCCTCCCTGCATCCATGCCCTTTGCCTTGGAACATTCCAGTTTCACCCCCCACAGAGGCAGATCATGCCTTCACCCATGTGACTTGTTTTGGCCAATGGAATGTTAGCAGGCATGTTATGAGCAAAGGCTCGAGGAGTTCTTGTGCGACTGGATTTGCCGTCTTATGCCTATCCCATGGCAATGGGAAGAACATGCTGTGCTGGCCAGCTGATTTCAGAAGGAGGAAGAACAACATATGGACCAGAGTTGGTCTGCCTCTCTGAGTCCTGCCTAGACCAGTCAACTCCAATCTGACCACAAGACATGTGAGTGAAGCCAGCTGAAATTTAGTAGGCTGCTCAGTCAAGTTCTACTGAGTTCAGCCTGGATCAGCCAACTCACAAATAGGGAGAAGAAACTAATGCTTTAAGCCACAGAGTTTGGGGGTGTTTTGTTAACACAGTCCTTTTTTTTTTTTTCTTTTGGTAATAGGTAGTTGATACAACACCTTCAAAGCATGTCCATGGACATTGTCTCATGTGAACCTCACGGCAATTTTGTGAGGCAGAAATTGTTACCCCCTTTATACCTCTGGGGGAAGCTTAGACTCAGAGATGTCTCCTGACTTGTCTGACAGTACAAGTAAATGGGAGAGCAAGGATCGGCGTCTGGTGAAGTCTCCTGTCCTCTTGGTTCACTACTTTGCCTTCTTCTTTGCCATTCAGAGAGCCTAGAGCTGACCATTTGGGAAGACAGTTTGCTTTAATGAGATCCTGGAAGGAGCATCTTCCTTGTCAATCTAGAGGTCCCATTTTACATAGCCAATTTTTGATTTATTTTACTAGCTCTTGATGACTCACATGTGCAGGCACCTGTATGTGCACGTGCGTGCACTCGCTCACACACACACACACACACACNCTAGAGGTCCCATTTTACATAGCCAATTTTTGATTTATTTTACTAGCTCTTGATGACTCACACGTGCAGGCACCTGTATGTGCACATGCGTGCACTCGCTCACACACACACACACACACGCTCACTCACTGGGTGAACTAAATCCTGTTCTTCTCATAATGGCTAAGGTGAATCTATTCAGGACAATGACAGGGTGTAGAAGACATGTGGGCCGTAAACTCATGGAAGATTCCACCCCATTCTCAAAACCCCCTGACTGAAAGCTTTTTCTCACTTGCCTAGGCTCTGCTCCTACACATCCCACAGACCTTGCATTTAAGCCCAAAGACATCTCTGTTTCCCAAAGCAGTTCCCCTAAGGAGCATGCTACATTCTGGGAAGGCTCTTAGGTGAGTGACACAGTGGTCTGTCCATCTTATGATCCACTGTCTGAAAATTGAAGCCATCTTTGAATTTCCTGCCAATGAAGCAGTGGCTAATATATTGTCCACGGCAGCCTTTATTCTTATTTGTGTTCACAGGATGCTCCAAGTCAGAATGATGTAAGACTTCAGGCAAATGAAAATAGTTCCTCCTGACAAAAAGGTTCGAGTTTTTAATAAATGTTGAGTAACATCAGCTCTCTGTGCCCATGGCAGAGGGTGCTGGATGGGGGTGGGGATATCCTCATAAACTGGAAGACAAGTCACCCACATCCTCACCATTTCAGCTCCTATTTCCACTTTCCCACAAGGCAAAGCTCCACTCCTGCCAGGTGAGCCTCCTCACTGCCTCCCTTCCTACCACACCTAGTGGTTTCCCACCCTTGTGATTTTGTTCACACCATTCTCCTGCCCCAGCATTCTCTCCCAGCCACCCCAGTTACATGCCAGGCACTGTCCTAGGTGTTGTGCAAAAACAAAAAAAAGAGACAAGAACTTCTTCTTTTATTTGGCTTGCATGTAAGTAAATGGAAACACACTATAAACAAGTAACATGTCAGTGATGATAAAAAGAGGTGATAAGAGTTGCAGAGAAAGATAACACAGAGATGAGTATTGGAGAGTTGTGGGGGAGGGGGCTGCAATATTAGTGGGCAGGGATGGTCAGGGACTGCTTCACTGAGAAGACGCCATTTGAGCAATGATCTAAAGGAGGTAAGGGTGAGCCAGGCAATCATCTGGAACTCCAAGAGTGTATCAGGTATGTTTGGAGGATATTAAGAGCCTCAGTGTGATTGAAACAGTGAATAGCGGGTGGGAGGAAAGTAGTAGTAGTAGATGAAGGCAGAGGGCCAAATCATCTGAGCCTTTTAGGGTATTGTAGGGAAGGAGAGGAGAAGCCAGAGGAGTGACATATCTGACTTGAGTTTTAATTGGAGCTTCCTGACTACTATGTGGAAAATAGTCTGTAATGGGTGCAAGCCCAGAAGTAGAGAGACTAATTAAGAGGCAATTAAAATTATCCATGTGGGAGGTGATGGATATGGCCAAGAGGTAGTGGTGGACATAGGAAGAAATAGGTTCTATATTCTGAGGGTAGAGCTGGTAGAATTCAGAGAGGCACATAAAAATAAAGAATCAGGGTGACTCCTAGATTTATAGATCTGCAAAGCGATCTCTGTCTTCCTTCAAGGGCCAGCTCCAACTGCCACTACTCTAGGAAGACATTGTTGAGCAGTTCAGAAATCTCTCTGTCTTCTAAACAAATATCATTTATGGGCCATTTATCAAATACTGCTCTGAAGTAAGAACTTTTTCTTTTTAATGTTTCTGTGTCTCATCTTCCAAGGAATTTGTAAACCGTTAAAGAGCTAAAACTGTGTCTGATGCTTCTCAGTACCTCCCAAACCTCAAAAAACAGTGTCTAGCACAAGAGGAATACAGTGGTCTTCTAATTATGAATTGATATAGGATTATGGAGTCTAAGTATTTTATCCTGTAGACTTGTCACAGCCACAAGGATGGGAGTGTGTGAATGGGCATAATCCAGGGACAGATTCAAAGAAGTGAACTCAGGGTAGTGCAGATGCACCAGCTCTCATGAGAGAAGCTATGCCAGCCTCTTCCTACCAGATTGCACTCTTGTGTGGTGCATGTGGTAAGAAAGAGAGAACTTTCCAACAGTGGTTAAATGAAGAGAAAAAATAAAAAAACGAAATGGCTCCAAGCAAGGGCTGGAGTGATCTTTAGCTTGTCTTAGTTTTATTTATTTATATGTTTATTTATTTATAAATTTTTTTTTGAGAGAGGGGGAATGAAAAAGCAGGGAGGAGGATCAGAGAGAGAGAGGGAGAAGCAGACTTCCCAATGAGCAGGGAGCCCAATGCAGGGCTCGTTCCCAGGACCCTGAGACCACGACCCCAGCTGAAGGCAGGTGCTTAACTGAATGAGCCACCCAGGTGCTCCTGTCTTAGTTTTAATACTTAGAGTTGTTCAGAAGTTCTTTTTTACATTAAATGAGTCCTCTAGAACTTTGGGTAGCCAACCATTTTTTTTTAAGTTACTGTTTATTATTTTGAAACCTTGTGAATGTGTGTGTATGTGTGTGTGTGTGTGTGCGCGCGTGCGCGTGTGTAGTGTAGCTTCAAGACNGTAGCCAACCATTTTTTTTTAAGTTACTGTTTATTATTTTGAAACCTTGTGAATGTGTGTGTGTGTGTGTGTGTGTGTGTGTGTGTGCGCGCGCGCGTGTGTAGTGTAGCTTCAAGACTGGTCATTTTTGATCTGCCACCAGTTCTACACAGCCAGATAAGGTGGCAGATGGACGAGGCTCCAGGAGCTGAGAGACATGTGACTGCTCAGTGACTGTTGGTCGCTAGGCTGATAAATGACCCTCTGGACAAGGAAGTGAGATCCCAGTATATCAACATCAGTTGAGAGGCTTAGAAAAAGGGGAACCTTCTTGTGGGCTATTCAGCTTCTAGACCAGTGTGTTTCATCCTCTGGATTGAGATATATTAGTGGGTTATGAGATGAATTTATTGGGCTGCAACCAGCATTTTTAAAAAATGGAATAAAACAGACTATAAAATATTGAAGTCTCTTCATGAATGGTTTTATTTTGGGAAACTTTGTTTCAGTATTGTGTATTTATGGATGTGTATGTCCTAAATGAAAATGCAAAGTCCATTTCAAAGAAGTTTAAAATATACTTTAAAAAAGAAAAACCACTATTCAGGACAATTTGGAGGCAAGTGAAAGATCTAATTTGGAGGGAGGTGCTTCACTCCTGGAGCCCCTCTCCAAATGACAAACACGCTGAGCCCTGGTTTTCCAGGAGGTGGCCAGCCACATGGGCCACACTCACACATGACCCTCATAAAGGGAATTACTGCTTCCACACAGGCTCACACCTTCACTTGGAAGAGCTCCCCTGCTCGGCGAGACATTCCAAAGCCCGAGTAGATTCTCAGAAGTCAGCGTTCATCCAAGGATAAACTTCCAAGAAAGGGGGCTGTCAGTTTCTTGCCTGAAGCTGCCTATAAAGCTTCATTTAAAAGGTCTCTTCTCTTCCCTCCCTACACATGCTACTGTTTGCTGGAGCCATGCATGAGTCCTTATTAAGCATGCACTTCTAAGCAAGGAGCATTGACTTCCTCTTAATTGAGGCATAATAATTAGAGCATTAGCACATTAGGAGGGTGAGACAGCATGTTTAGCTTTTGTGATTAATTATCTGAGGATTGTAATAAGTTGTTAAGACATTAATTACGCTGGCATGTTTACTGCTCTAGGTTGCACAGGCAACGCTTTGCTGGGGCAGGTTGTAACATGTTTAAGGAGGTAGCCGTGATGGGAGGCACAGGCGGGCTGGGTCACAGAAGTGTGTCTGTGGAGCCCCACAGCCCTGTCTGAGGGAGCAGGAGTCGAGGGCTACTGCTTTTCTTCCTGGTCATGTGTGGACTCAGGTTTTGTTTTTTATTTTTAATGTTGACTCAGTGAAATGAAGACACTGAGCTCTCCTACCTAGTTCAAAGCTTCTTCAACCCTAGAGGTCAATAAAAATGTGAAACATGTCATACCCTAGACAAAGACAGGCTTGTGGGTGTTCCCCTCAGGTACAAGGGTGTGTCTGTCTGTTGTGTTGGCTGAGGGCAGAGGAGGCAGCAGTGGGGAGGATCCTGGACACCTGAACTGGGCAGGAGCAAGGAAGAAGGCACTCTCCAAGCTGTTTCTGATGTCACAGGGTAGGGCCACCTGTGCTGGAAAGGCGTAACCATAGGCTGGTGTGCAGAATGTGATGGAGGCAGACGATGGTCCTTATAACTTAAAGAGATAACAGAAACTTGTTACTGAGGGAGAAGAGCAGTGTGGGGGGCCTGAACCTGGAGAGATCCCTTACTAATTGTTTTAGGCTCCTTGTGTAGATTTCCTTGGGCAGTGGTTACGTTCTTGCTGACAGGGGAGGTTAGGGACAGACGTCTAAGAGGTACGTGAAATACACATTTTGGCCTAATGTTGAATAGAGCCACCACCAGGTTATAGAACTGTGCTTGTGCTCAGCTTAGGTAGGTGGACAGGTAGGAAGCATGACTTAAGGTAAATAGCCAATACATTTCTTCAAAATTACTTTGTTTAATGTTGTAAGCACCAGATCTTTTTTAAAAATCAGCAAAAATTAGACGTATGATTTTATTTAATCTCTATTACTCCACCTTGAATGGCTGTTTGTATTGTAATAAACATCTGTAGCTGCAAAAGGACATAGCGCTATTCCTAAAACTGTTCAGATAACACACTCATATTCGCCTCCCATTAATTTTCTCATTTTCCCATTTAGCAATTTGAAAGTTCTAAATAATTTGTTTTGTTTTTAAAATTAACAGCTTTCACAATCACCATTAATTTTTGAACCATTTTCCCCTTGCAGTCATAAATGTATATTTAAACCATAACTGACTGGTAGAATTTCAGCACATAAAGCACATAAGGAGATGTTTATTTCGAAGTCCATGCACAGTGCTTTCCTATATTTGGAAGTAAATATTCAGAAGTTAACAATAAATTCAAATCACTTGACTTTTTTTTTTTTAACTGAAGGGATTCTTGACCGGAAAAGTTGATGAACTAGGTGATCACACATACATTCAAGGGTCCTGGAAATTATGTTGAAGTGGGCCTTTGGTTATTTAGCCTTGCACTGGCCATAGTCAGACAGAAGAGCAGATTTTGGCTAAGCACCAAGTTCAAAGGCTGATTTAGGTGTATCCTAGTCTCATTTGTGCAAATGCAGTGGCAGCTTCTGCATAGGATGAAACACCTTTATCAGGAGTTTGGAGCCTGTCTTTAGGACAGGGTTCAGGAAGCATCATTTAAACTGAAGGTACTGATATCCAAGATCACACCTGGGGTGGGTGTAGATCCTGGACCTGAGCCGCTCACCCCTGCCACCATCTTGCCGTATAGGCAAGGGAGAGTCTCTATCCAGCCCAGTCTGGCCTGGGGAAGGAAGCACAAGAGGGTAATCTGTCAGCCTGAGCTGGAACTAGTGGGAATCACTAGCCTTCAGAGCCCCCAAGAAGGCCTGTCACCTGGAAATGTGGGGAGGAATGAGGTAGGCCCTCGTACCTCCTCACCACAGAAAGGGTCTTTCTCAGCTCCCTCTAAGAACGTTCAGTTCTAAATGCAGAGTGAGTCTTTCTGAGCCTGTTTACCTTGGGTTATGAGAGTTTGCCCTGCCAGGCTAGGCCAGAGAGAGACCTTTCAGACTGCAGAGCATGTCCCTGATTTGCAGGTGGAGGCCTGATGGGTCTCAGATCCTACAGAGCATACATCCATTCACAGCTCAAAGCTTTCCCCTTCACTTTCCCTTCTTTCTCATTGCCTTATTCTACTCAGAGCATTCAATGTGGTATAGTCTGCTTATCTCCCACTAGACTACCACTAGCGCTTGGAAGGGGGAAGTTATTGTGACTAGATACATTTCGTTTTTTGTTTTTGTTTTTGTTTTTTTAAAGATTTTATTTATTCATTTGACACAGAGAGAGAGATTACAAGTAGGCAGAGAGAGAGAGAGAGGAGGAAGCAGGCTCCCCGCTGAGCAGAGAGCCCGATGTGGGCCTCGATCCCAGGACCCTGGGATCATGACCTGAGCCGAAGGCAGCGGCTTCAATCCACTGAGCCACCCAGGCGCCCGACTAGATACATTTCAAGTCTTCCACACATATCTGAGTACAGCAGACATTAAAAATTAATGCCTCTAATAATAAAATCCAGAATAAAAATGCTGTTATTACTAATTGTAATTTATTGCAAACTGGCAGTGTCTTAAGTGCTCTGAAGAACATAAAGGTAAAAAACAGCCTTCTTGGAATAGGTGAGTGGGCTGAATGCTTCCCTCACTCCTGAGAGTCCCTGCGCAACAATACTTGCAGCACTTTGACCAGGAACGCCTTATTCCTGCTTCTAGGCTGCATCTGCCCCTTAACAGTGAGGGAGGACGAAGGAGGTCTTTGAACCTTTAAAGGGTCATGGTAACCATTCCCTTCCGTAGTCCATGAGGCTATGATTCACATGGCTGGTATTTGGTATTATTAGTTATCTTTTCATATATGCTGTAAGTCTCTCTACTTAAGTAATATGTCACTTGAGATTTAGACTGTTTTATATCTTCCAGTCACTGTTACAGTGTCTTAATATGCGTTATTATAAGCGTTCTTAAAATGGAATTGTGTGTGTGCTTGTGTGCCCCTCCTAAATTGTAATATCTTTGAGGTTAAGGACAATGTGTTACCTTTGTATTCACTGTTCTTAGCAGTACCCTATCTTCTCTATCAACAGGTATCAATTGGTTATATATTAAGCTATGTTAACTTTTCTCATAGCTCTGATATTCCTAAACATTAGTTAGACATGTGATTCTCTACCCATTCACTCATGTGTTTATCAAATGTAAGTTTTGCATTATACGAAAGTCTATGCTAAGTGCCAAGGATACAGAGGCAAACCAGACAGGTCTGTACCCTCTTGGAACTTTCTTTCTTTTTTTTTTAAAGATTTTATTTATTTGACAGAAAGAGACACAGTGAGAGAGGAAACACAAGCAGAGGGAGAAGCAGGCCTCCTGCCAAGCAGGGAGCTCGATTCAAGGCTCTATCCCAGAAGCCTGGGATCATGACCTGAGCCGAAGGCAGACACTTAACGACTGAGCCACCCAGGTGCCCCTGGAACTTACTTTCTAATAGGACAGACCATCACTGAATAAGCATGTGAACAGGCAGGATAACTTCCAACCCTGATAAGGGCTGGTAGGCAAACTGTGAGTCAAGGGCAAGGGGAAGTGGAGGAGAAGGCTGCCTCAGAGACAACAGTCACAGAATGAAGGAACCTGGACTGTGGCTCACTTGGTATCCGCTTAGCTCCTGGCCTGGGGCCACTGTGTGCTCAGCCCTCCGTGACCATCTATAGAACTGCATTGAAGGAAAGGATGGAATGGAAGCCTCAGAGAGGAAAGGAAGTGGGAGGACAGGCAGAGAGCAGAAGTCACTGCAGACTTGAGCAGTTTAATGCTTTAAATAGCGCTCTGGGCAGGGGCTGTATGGCAGCCTTGTTCTTCACTGGAATTTACTCCCTGCAGAATTAATTGCTGAAGTCCTTCAGAAACCAGCAGGAAAGTATTACTTGTCCAGAAAAGACTGATTTAGTGAGGTTTGTGCTTATGAGATATTTCTGAAAGGAGGAACCCGACTTTATAGCCTTCATATTTTTTGCAGAACTTATTAGAGTACTTAATTTATACACACACGTGTGTGTGTGTGCTTGATTGACTTCAGGTCTAAAACCAAAGAAGGATTTTTTGGTTTCTAAAAGGCTGTACTTTCTGTCCCCTAAAAGAAGATGTGCCACAAGAATGTCAAAAGACAGTTTAAAAGGAGAAATGCAGGATTATGCGTTCCTCTTGGTTATTGCATATAAATTGCTTCTTTGCCTGAAAGATCATGTTCCATGGGGACCCGCAAGTGACTGGCTTAATATTGTTGGTCCCTGTGTTACAGACTGAATTGAGTCCTTCTCCCCAGTAGTGGGGTGATTGTGTCTAGAATACCAAGCACAGGAGGTGGGCATTAATTAGGGCTAACAGCCCATAATTGGAGTTGCCTTTATTCCTTCCATTCTCCAAGCCTGAGACTGTCAGAAGGCTCGTTTTCACTGAAGCGTCATAATTAACGCAGAGCCTAATGTGAAAGGCAGATGAGTTTGAAGCCCAGAATAGCTCAGAGCTACCCAAGGGTATATGTGTGCAGAGCTGAGGGGAGCAGGCATGGGAAAAGAGGAGATGGCATGTGGGTTGACCTCCAGATGTTTTCCTTTCAGAGAGGGAGTTTGGGGGTCCACACTTCAGTCTCCCTTTCACGTTCCTAAAAGAACTTGAATGTACTGAAAGGCTCACTGATGGACCAGGCTTTCAGAATACTGGGCTCCAGAAGTTGCAGCAACCACACCTGGCAAGTCTCAAGTCCTCTGCTTTGCTTTTTTCTTGTTTGTAAGGGAAGATTGCCTTCCTCGTGGGGTTGACATCATTTTGGGGTGGAAGCACCGGGAGCTGGGAGGTCTGGTAAATGTAATAATGTCCACGAAGCCATTGGAGTGCCTTGGAAGAAAATTCAAGGTATTCCTCTTATTAATGCTGGTCTTCCAATTCCCCTGAACTCTGAGAACCCATTTAAGTGATTACTTCATGAGGAGGCCAGTAGAAAAGCAAGAGTAATAGATTTCTTCACCTGGCAGCTCCCACACAGCAAAGGACCCTAAGTGCACTTACAATCACTATCATATTCTGCTCTCTCCCCCTTGGTTCTGCTTAGAACATAATGAACTAAACACCTGTGATTTATCTCATAAGAAGACCAGTTTTCATGAACTTTCCATCTAGTGGCTTGTAGCGCTCCTTGCACACATTTACACGCATTTACTTAATTCTATGGCATTGGAGAGTTGGGAGAAAAGTAGGATGGTGGGGCTGCCTCTGCCACATCCCTGCTCCAGGTCCCCAGTTAGGAGAGACAGACAGTGATCTAGGTTCTCTACATGAGGCTTCCTTGGAGTTTTCAGATAAAAAGTTATTGGCTTAATTTCCATCCTGAGCCGTTTATTAGAAGGGGGATCCCTAAATGCATTCACTTTCCCTCTTCCTATCAAGGGGAGGTACCAGAGGAGTGTCACCTGATGCTTGGTGCAAAGAGAACAGAGACAATATTTGCTAACTGGAGTTAGGGATGATTGGCATGTTGGGGATATTGTCTTATTGCCCTCACTACTACAGGGTGACTTTGGGAAATGCAAGCCTTACTGCTCCTCTAGTGAAGATGGGAAATGAGACCCAGATTATTCACAGCCAGCTGCGAATTCACAAATGCTGGAGGCACCCACATGCAGAACCAGCTGCTCTGTTTCTGTAGAGTGCTTGTCTGCTCTAGTGGGCTTTTGAAAAAATCCTTTCTCTGAGGCACAAATCTACTAAGTCATTACATTGCTTCATGAGTAGATTTCTCTGGATTATTTGGGTTTTTAATTCTCATGTTTGGCCACATTGGCAAAATTAGGGATAAATCACTTTCCCCATCTCAGAGTAATCAGAGCCTGAGTTATTATAGACATTGTTTTCTGATTTTTCAAACTTCCACTGACATTTAGTAATTTACCTATACTGAAATGCTTGTAAGTGCAAATAATAGGAGCCAAAGCCAGCCAGTGTAAACTTCTTAACATTACTTGGGAAAAAGTCACTGGGTAGCTGTGAATGTGAGCTTTGGAGCTGACTGGGGATATGCAGTGGGCTGGAGGAACAGTGAGCTGGCACACACCACTCGATGTGGCCATACCGAACCTCTTCTGCTGAGTGGGTACCCGATACACTGGTTATTTCATTGCTTGAGTGTCACATCTGCATGCAGCCTGTGCTGGTTTTGACACTGGCACCAAGGTGTTTCGAAGGAAAGATGATGTGGCTGTCCATATACTGAACCTTAGAAGGCTCGAGATATGTACCTTATATATATACAATATTTTTTTTTAAATGCTGGGGATAAAACTCTAGATCTCTATGCTGTCTTCATAATAAGTCTTTTGTGGGGTAGCATTATTCACTATTTTTTCCCCAACTTTTCTAAAATGTTAGAAGCTAGAAAAGCATGAGAAAACAGGCTGCCTTTAGGAATCCCAAGTTCCAGACAACTAGACACTAGGAAAGACACGTGGAAAGAGATGAGCAGATTGGGCAGTAAGTCGGCCAATCGTGAAGGGCACTGAATATCGTGCTGTAGTTGTGTGGGAAAGAACACCAAGGATGAGAGTTAAAGTGTGGGCTCATTGTCGGACTGCCCACGTGACTCTGGAAAAATCACATCAGTTCTCTGTTCTCCGTCTCTTAATCTGTCAGACAGGGAGGGGACTTCTCTGAAAAGGCCCTAGTTCTTTCCATATTTCCATTCTGTATCCTTAGGTGGTCAGATCGTCTTCTCTCATGATGGCAGGAGGGCTGCTGCAGTTCCTGGCATCACAGAATCATACACAAATGTCTGAAGGCAAACACAGGGCCTGCTGTATTCCACAGCTTCTAAGATGTCCCTGGCTGTAAGATGCACCCTTGCTTTTTGTTGTGCTTTTTTGTTTTAAGATTTTATTAATTTACTTGATAGAGACACAGCGAGAGAGAGAGAACACGAGCAGGGGGAGCAGCAGAGGGAGAAGCAGGCTGCTTGTTGAGCAGGGAGCCCGATGCAGGGCTTGATCCCAAGACCCTGGGATCATGACCTGAACCAAAGGCAGAAGCTTCACGACTGAGCCACCCAGGCGCCCTGGACCCTTGTTTTACATAGCACCCCAAAAGAAACAGCACTGTTAATTAGATGAGGACAAGCTATTTTTTGTTGCATGCACCCTGAGTGATCGAATCGATGAAATGCAGGGTACAATATATTGTCCTCCTGTCTCTAAGAATGTCTCTAAAAACTCTTGCCATAACACTCCCCCTCTATTGGCAGACTTCCCACATGCCAGCCCTGAAACTAATCCCTGCGAGTTCCACTGTAGCTGCCTTGTTTTGTGTTTGTTCTCCTGTTCTCTTGCTTCCTGGCCCTGGGATGTTTGCCGCCATGGCAGCACCCTGGCCAGTCCATGCAAGCCCATGCCATTTTGCTAAGTCTCTGGCTTCTCCCACCATTTCTGCACTTAGGGGGAGCACCATGCCAGCAGTTACTCCACATGGGCCAAACTCTTAACCAGTGGGAGACAAAGAATGGGAATAGGTAGATGTTCCACCTGTGATGGCCTGTGTTGGAAGCACAGGTTTTTGATGTAGCTTATCTGAAGACATCTGGAGTGCCTCAGCAACTTTTTGTTTCTGTGAAATGGTGACCAACCAGGAAGCATCAAGTTTTAGTTACTTCCCATCCTTCCCCGTGCCATCCCTCTTCCTTTACTCTTTATGCCCTGGCATCACACCTCCCAATGACATGTTCACACTTTAGCCTTGCCTCACACCTTGTTTCTGGGGAAACAGGCTGATAGAACCACCACTGTTACCTCCCACCAGTCAGGATTAGGGCTAGCTCCTTGGCAGAGGAGTGGACTTCAGAAGAAACCTAGGGCTCTCCCAGCAGGGAACAGAAATTACGTGGTTATACAGTGAGGAATTAACAGTGTTTGATTATTATCTTCCCTGCTTTACTGAGTTAAGACTTAAATGAGACAATGAGTTGTGAAGGCACTCAGCCAACCTCAAAGTAACATAAAAATGTAGAGTTGTCAGGGCACCTGGGGGGGTTCAGTCAGTTAAGAATCTGCCTTTAGCTCAGGTCATGACCTCAGGGTCCTAGATCGAACCCTGCATTGGGCTCCCTGCTCAGCGGGGAGGCTGCTTCTCCCTCTCCTCACCCTCCTTCCCTGTTTGTGCTCCTTCCCTCTCTCTCTCTCTCTCTCTCTCTCTCTGTCTTAAATAATAAATGTAGAGTTCTCATTAGACTTATGACTATTCACAAGTTCTAGAGCATCACTATTAATTTGCTCATTTAACAGAAATTATTCAAGAAGCACCTACTGTTTATCAGTCATGTGGCTGGCATAGATAATACATAGAGCTTCTGCCCTATATAGGAGCATCTTGCCTATTGGGGAAATGAGCAAATAAATTACATGTGATTATAGTTTTCTGGAGAGAAATAGAGAGTGTGTTGTAAGTACTTAGCTTGGGGGAATCAGGTGGAGGAGCTTCCAGGGCAAAATGATACATTAGCTAAGAGCTGGAGGATGGTTAGGGGATAGGTGGTTGGGGGTGGAGAGGTGTGAGAAGGAAAGAAAAGCATATGAAGGGGAAGAGGTGAGAGAGGGACTGCTAGCATTTGCTTTGGCTGGAATGGTAAATGCTGGTGTATAAAGCATGGGTATAAAGCAAGTTTGGATGGAATCACGAAGGCAGTACAGAACCACTGACATTTTTAAGAAGGGTGGTTTTAGAAAAATCTCTTCAATAACGGTAGAATGAGTCGACTTTTGGTGGGGAGGGGAGGTAAGATAGGAAGCAAGGAAAGCAGAGATACCACTATGTTATGTGGTGTTTCCTTTTATTTGTTTAAATCAATTTTGAGGAGTTTTTCTTATTATGAATGTTTTTCATAATTTAGGATTTCATGAATATTACAGACTCCACATAAGTCCTTAGTATCCCCATATATGTCTCCTAAAGGAGAGGTTAACATTTTCAAGTAAAGGGAAGGGATCTTCGTGGCCTTTACCCCAGACAATCATCTGCTTAATGGCTCTTTTTTGTCTGTGCTGTTAGTTCTGATTAGACCGTGGGGGTACTAATGAGTGCAAGGTCAATAATGCGACTCCCCAGGAGGGCCAATTACCCCTGTAGAGAAAGAACCACAGACTGAATTTCTGTATGTGGCTGGTCATCTGCAGCTGTGAGCCACTGGTTACAAAGTGCACAAGGGGTATATCTCCTAGTTCACTCACTCATCTTTATTTATTTGTTTCTTCATTCCTTCCTCTCTTAGCTCAAGCTTCCATAACAGAATACCGTAGATCGGGGGCTTAAACAATACACATTTATTTTCCCACCACTCTGGAGCCTGGAACCAAGGTCAGGGTGCAGGCTGCTTCAGTTCCTGGTGAGGGCTCTGTTCCTGGCTTGGAGAACCAAGCTCCCTGCTCTCTGCGTGCTCACGTGGCCTCTCTACAGCACACGCGGGAGGGTGAGCAAGCTCTCTGGGGCCTCTTCTTATAAAGAACACTAATCCCATCGTGAAGTCCCCACCCTCGTGGTCCCGTCTAACCTTATGTGCTTCCCAAAGTACCATCTCCAGATACCATCGTGTCTTGGTTAGGGCTTAGGGCTTCATATGCATTTTGGGGGTGTATAAACATTCAGTACGCAGCACTTTTTTAAATTCCTTTTTTCTTTCCTTTCTTCCTTTTTTTTTTCATTTAAATTGCATGTATTAAACATCTTCTATGGATGAGCTACACTCTTAGGCACTATTGGCACAAAAATAAACTAGCAGAGACCTTGCTTCAAAGAGATCTGGTGGAGAACGAGTGAGAAAATCAGAGGTGCCACTGTGGCATGAGCGCTGTACAAGGGTGACACATGAAGTGCTAGGAAAGTACAGAGAGGAAGTATAAATCTTCCTAAACATAAGCTTCATGGAGGGGGCAGAGAGATGGAGGGGAAGGAGTGCAAGGCAGTGTATTACTGAGGAGAGAGCATTAGGAAGAAAACTCTGAGGGAGAAGGGATGCTTGGGCAGAGTGTTAAAGCAAAGGAGACATCAGCCTGGCTGGGGTGTTGGAAGTGGGGCTGGGTTTGCTGCTCCAGCTAGAGGAATCCCTCAGGAAGAGTATTAAAGATTGTGACAGCATGATGTGTGCAGGGAACAGCAAGCTTCCCGTGCAAGGCGAGACCTGGGTGACCCTGAGGACAGTCAACAGATGAGTCCAGGAAAGTAGGCAAAAAGCAGATCATGAGTATCCCTCTGTGACATGGTATGAAGTTTCAATTTGTCTTGAAGATGTTAAGAGGCTCTGAAGGTTTTAAACAGGAGAGTGATATAAACAGATTCGCATTTTTGGAATGTGGGTGAATTTAGGAATGTGGAGGGTATTTGCGCAACTTGGAAGGGAAAGACCGTTACAGTGGTGTTCATCTGTGAATCTACTCTTTAGTGTTGTTGGTCCTGTTAGTGAAGGATCAGTAGAGGCATTGGTATTCGTTTTGCCCATACAGGATGTTACATAGAGATGGAGGATTGAAACTACTGGGATTTGATAAAGAAAATAATGCCTATAGACAGTGTTCAAGAGAAGATGATCACCATATGTCAGGAACAGTTTCTGGAAGACTTAGTGACTGTGGAAATTTATGGATTCTCTAGTGATGATGAAATGTTAACCCCCTTTTAATCACTTCTTTATCTAGCATATGCTAGATTAAGATTATCAAGCATTCCGAAAGAGTGCTATATCTTGGTTTGAGAAAGGGCCTCATCTCCTTATGTCAGAGAGAGCACGGCTTGTCACCATAGATGGTGACTGATATTAGGTCAGAACTGTGAGTGATGGTGATGACTTGTTCGTGAAAGTTTTCTTCTGACCTTGAGTTGTGGAACTAAGAAATGGAATATTATTAGATTTTCTAAAATCTCCCAACAAGTTTCTGTTTTGGATTCACAAAATGAGTATGACATAACTCGAAGCTTCCTATCTTTTTCAAGTGAGCATTTACTCAATGGGATTTATTACCATACATATAGGTAAATTCTAATGAGTCGTATTTCCTCTCATGTTGTTCAGAAAAAAAATAAAGTGCTATCCACTCATCCTACCCTCCCTGAATGGAGGAAGAGCACTTAATCTACATGTCGCTTTCTTTTGCCAGAAGTCAGTAACCCCCAGTATTTTTAGCTCCTTTTGAGAGTCCATTAGTAATGTTGTTTTTTTTTTTTTTTTGAGACCTTTCCTGCCTTATGTACTGACATCAGCATATTTCTAGTTTTCTGCTTGGACTTGTGAGAGAGAGTCTGGGGCTGTTCCTCTTTTATTCACCTCCTGATCATAAACCCTGACTAGATTTTCTTAAGTCTCTTCCTGTCTTTCTACTTTTTATTCATTAAGTCTTGTTCTTGTCTTTATCCTTTTTTAATGGTAGAGTGTTTGTAGAATGTATGTCATTCCAAATAGCCATCCACAGATGTCTCAGATTCAGGCTCTCACACCTGTTTCTCCTCACCAGTTGCGTGACCACCTCTCAGGGATGGGACAAGAGAGCTGTATGGATTCACGCTGTACTGACACACACAACTTGTAGGCACATAGTGATGAACGCTGTATTCAAAAGAGCTATAATTCTACTCGACATAGTGTGATTTTAACCTGATTTTAAATCCAGTTAGATTATAGGGCAAAAACAACTTCTGGTGGAAATGTCTTAATAGTTTATTTATTAAGCACTTAAGGGGAACTTAAAAAACTTAATATAGAATAAGTGGTGCCAATCCAATCTGCTTCATCAGTTGAAATTGGTGTATACTGTTTGTGATGTGAGGTCAGAGAGAAGCAAATAAACGGAATGATTCTCTCTCTCCTGTTTGACCTGCTGTGTTTTCTGAAAGAAAGGTGGTATCCATTAGGTGCAAACAAAACCCACAAAGATTGGCATTAAAGAGTTAAAGAGCAAAGACCTAGTAATACAACAATAAAGTGAATTAAAGCTACATTTTATCACACATAACAGCTTTTAACTTCAATGCGTAGCTGAGGACATTTGTTATGTGAGGCAGGAATAGCCACAGATGATCAGGCATCACAGTAATGAGAATTTTTCCAGGCATTCCAGAAAATATTTATTCCTCATCGAGAATCATGCAAGACTTAAAGTGAGACAAAACAAAGCTACTCTCTTGTGGAGGAGGAGTAGGCATTTGACGAATGATAAGGTAAGTCACATGGCCCATTAGCCTGCATTGCCAGTATCTGTGCTGCAAGTAAGAGGTGGAATTAGGAGCAGAAGAGTTCTGGAAGTAGACAGTGCTTCTGCGTGAGCTGATGGAGTAGCTGGCCTCAGATGGAGCAGAGAAGCAGCACAGTACAGTTTCGGTACTAGAGGGCTTTTTTTTTTTTTTTAATTCTTTTTCAAAGACTGACTTCATTATCTCATTTAAAATATATGATGAATCCTAGATGATTCACTGATATACAAATAGTAAGATGAAAACTTGTTCCAAATAAATGTTAATTTTAAAGAATTATTTGCTTTGTAAAATTTTTCTAGCGTATTTTTATTCTATTTGGTGAAGTAGAATTTATATAATGTGAAATTTACAAATTTAAGCATTTTACTGAATTTTGATAAACATCTACAACATCACAATCAATGTATAGAACATTTTTATCACCCATAAAATTCTCTTAAGCCGAGTCTAGTCAGTTCTCACGTCCAAATAGCAACCAGCATCCTGATTCCATCATGAAAGCTTAGTCTTGCCTGTTCTTGAGTATCATATAAATGGAATCACCCACTAGGGTCACTTTTCTTTCTGGCTTCTTCTACACAAGGCAGTGTCTTAATATTTATCCATTTTCTGTGTTCCAGTAGTTTATATTTTTAGTAATTAGTAGTATTCCATTATATGAATAAATTAAAATACATTTATTCTCTTGCTTAGGGACACTGAGATTTTTTCTAATTTTTGGTTATTGTGATTAAAGCTGCTGTAAAATTCTCATACAGGCCTTTTTGTGGGCATATGTTTTCATTTATTTTGGTTACATATGTAACAATGAAATTGTTTGATGTAGGTATATGCATATTTAAATTTGTAAGGAACTGGCAAACTTTTCTCCTGAAGTGATTGACTGTTTTGTACTTCTACCAGCAACAGTGCATGAGAATTCCAGTTTCTCCACATTCTCAGCAACATTTGGTGTTGTCTGTCTTTTTAATTTTAGCTCTTTTAGTTTAAAATAGTAAGTGGTATTCCATTGTCCTTTCAACTTGCAATTGTCTGATAAATAATGGTTTTGAATACTTATTTACAACTTATGTGCTACTTATGTGGTAGATTGTATCATACCTTTTTGTGTATGTATGATGTGTCTGTTGAAGTCTGCAGTCTATTTTGTAATGGGGTTACTTATCTTTGTATTGTTAGTTTATAGAAATTCTTTATATATTCTGAATACAGATTCTTTGTCAGATGTATGTATTGCAAATATTTCAGATCATGACACGCCTTTTTATTTTCTTAACAGTTTTTATGCATGATTCTTTTTCCTTTTTTAAAAAAATTTTTTATCATTTTGCCCCAGGGGTACAGGTCTGTGACTCATTAGACTTACACCTTTCATAGCACTCACCATAGCACAAACCCTCCCCAATGTCCATAACCCAGCCACCCTATCCCTACCCTCCCACCCCCCAGTAACCCTCAGTTTGTTTTGTGAGATTAAGAGTCTCTTATGCTTTGTCTCCTTCCTGATCCTACCTAGTTTCATTTTTTCCCTACCCCCGCATGACCCCTCATGACCCTCTCTACCCCCATAAGCCCCCGACCTGCCCCTCAAGTTCCTCATATTCTTTTTTTTTATATACATGATTCTTGACAGTAATGGTGCTTATATTTTGTTTTCTGTAAGAAATATTTGGCAACCAAAAATTCGTGAAGATATTCTATCTTTATTTCTAGGAGTTACATATACACATAGTATATTGTGTATATATATATATATATATATAATTCTTATTGAATTATAGTTTTGTGTATAGTGTGAGGTAGAGGTTGAAATGTTAGCTTTTCTTAGATGTTATCCAGCTGGTCCCACCATGTTTGCTGAAAACACTTTTCTTCTCCCTATTGAATTATCTTGGCATTTTTGTCAAAATCAGTGGAAGCTATCATGGTGTTTCCATCCTGAGACTTTAGCAGCCCCTTCTCACCTGCACCTCAGAGGGTTTCTTCTCTCCTTCTCTGACCCCATTCTTTCTCAAAATTACTAATCAAGGCCCATAGAAAAGGTCAATGGTAGGTACAGATTCTCCTTGGGTCTGAGGCTTCCATTTGCCATGCCCGCTCACACTTGAGTTTGAAAAATATAAATTCAGCTATTTTTTTTCTTTCTCTTTTGACAGCAGTTGCCTGCTACTGCTACAGCAAAAACTCAAGCAACTCTGGGTCCCTTCTGAGGTCTTGCAACCTTTTGGACCTGACTTTACTATTTTTTTAATGATCTCAATTTTGATTTTGTGAATTATGTGGCAGAAGCTACACTCCCAGTAAATTATTTATTTCAGATACTTTACCATTCCAATATGTTATCTAGATTTTCTATTTGGTTTTTATTTTAGTTTTTCTTTCTGCGCCGAGATTTTCTCAGTGGTTCACATGTTAGTTCCGTCTTTTCCTTAATATCATTGAGCATAATGTTAGCAGCTGTTTTAAGGTCTTTTTATACAATTTCCAGCATCTATTGCTATTGATCGTTTTGTCTCTAGATTAGTCACATTTTCCTGCTTATTCATATGTCTGGTGATTTTAAATTTTGATATAATTTTATTTGATTTGTGTTTTCATGATATAAATTTGTGGTCCTTTTACATTTAACCTATTTCTGTCCTTATATTTACAGTGGAATTCTTGTGCACAACATGTAATTAGGTTTTACTTTTTTATCCAGTTTGACAATTACAGTGTTTGGACCATTCACATTTAATGAAAATTGATACAATTGTGTTTAAGTCTGCTGTGTTGCTATTTGTGTGTTCATTCTGTTCCTTGTTCCCCTTTTCTTCTTTTACTCATTTCTTCTAGAGTAATTCAGTAATATTTATAATTCCATGGTAGCTCCTTAGTTGGTTTGGTTTGGTTTATTAGCTGTAACTTTTTTTTTTGTAGTCATTGCTTTTAGGGTTTATAGTATGCATTTTTGAGCGTTTTCAAGTAATATTCTTCCTTATCTCATATAGTTCAAGAGCCTCATAGTATTATACCTCTGTTTCCTCTCGCCCACCCTTTTGATACTATTTTCATATATTTTAGTTCTACATATGTTATAAAATCAACACCCTGCTCTTATTTTTGCCTATTAAATAATCCATGATCTTTTAGGAGATTTTAAAATTAAGCAAAAGTCTTTTTGTGTTTATCCTTGCATTTACTTTTTCTAGAAATCTTCTTTCCTTTGTATAAATGCTGATTTCCATCTTCTATCTTCTTTCTGATTGAAGGGCTATCATTAAGTTTCTGTAGTTCAAGTCTGCTTGTAATGAATTCTTTCAGCTAACATTTGGCTGTTCTTCAAAAATTTTTTTCTGTGGCCTGTGTCACTTCTTCTTTTGGTACTCCAGTGATATGTAAATTAGATAGTTCAAGGTCATTGATGCTGTTCTTTTTTCTTCTTTTGCTCTGTGTTTGCTTTTGGTTA
Source organism: Ailurus styani (assembly GCA_002007465.1). Taxonomy (NCBI): domain Eukaryota; kingdom Metazoa; phylum Chordata; class Mammalia; order Carnivora; family Ailuridae; genus Ailurus; species Ailurus styani. The sequence continues at coordinate 2,944,078 of LNAC01000213.1, read as the reverse complement.
GATTCTGTCACTGTGTCTTCAAGTTTATCAATCTTTTCTTCTATCTGATCTAAACTGCATGATCTAATCATGAAGAAACATCAGACAAATCAAAACTGAGGAACATTCTACAAAGCAGACGGCTTAGTTAAACTGCTTTTAACACCTATCAGTGTACTTTTTACCTCACACATTGTAGCTTAAACTCTAGAAGTACAGATTTGGTCTTTTTTTTTTTTAAGATTTTATTAATTTATTTGATAGAGATCACAAGTAGGCAGAGAGGCAGGCAGAGAGAGAGAGAGAGAGAGAGAGAGGAGAAAGCAGGCTCCCCGCCAAGCAGGGATCCCAATGCGGGGCTTGATCCCAGGACCCTGAGATCGTGACCCGAGCCGAAGGCAGAGGCTTTAACCCACTGAGCCACCCAGGCACCCCCAGATTTGGTCTTTTAAATGCCTTCCTTATCTCTAACATTTGTAACTTTTTTTCTATATACTTGAACAAATGAAATATAGTTATAATAACTGTTAATGTTGTTGTCTACTAATTCTGTCAGCCATGTCATTTATATATCTTTTTCCATTGATTTGATTTTTCTCTTAATTATGGGCTTTATTTTTTTAGCTTTTTTCATGTCTTATAGTTTTTGGTTAGATGATAGCCATTTTATATTTTGCCTTGTTGGAATGTTGGATGTTTTTATGTTTTTATAAATATTCCTGAGCTGTGTTTTGGGACACAACACAAGTTAAGTTACTTGAAAAACTTTTAATTTATTTTAGGCATACTTTTAAGCTTTCTTAGGTGGCACCAAAGAAGCTTTTATCTAGGCATAACTTTCCACCACTACAACAGCAGTACTTTTGTGAATTATGACGTTTTTCTATGCTGGCAATGGGAACATGAATTATTTCTGACCATGTGTGAGCTCTGAGATTTTTTCCTCCTCTGTTTCTTTTGGGAGTTTCTTTCCTCAGTCTTTGGTAATTTCTTTACATGCATACTCCACGATACTCAGCTGAACACTTAAGGCACTTCTCCCTCTTTCAGTGAAGATCTTCTTCAGTACATTGTCATCTGAACTGTGGTCACATTAGCCTTCCCAGTATCCCATCTGTATCTCTTCAACTCAGGGAAACCACTGGGCTTGGGCTTGAGCTTGTTTCCCCTCCCTTGTCCAGCATCTTAGAAGCTAACTCCAGGCACTAAGGTGGGACAGTTGTTACTCCTCCCTGATTTGTCTCCCTTTTCTCATGCACAAGTGTCTTCTACTGCCTGATATTCTATATTTGAAAACCATTGTTTATATTTTTTCTACATTTTAAATATTGTTTCAGGTGAGAGGGAGAATTCAGTCCCTGTTACTCTATGTTGGCTCAAATGGAAGTATATTTGGGTGTAATTTCACATGTACAGGATGTTTCAAAAATACTTTAACGTACTCTTATGTACCTTTTACTTGTTTCCACCAGTCATTTATATTTTACCATTTGCTTGGATGTGCTCGCACTCTTGCTCTCTTTTTTTTCCCCTGGAAAAAATTTTTGAGAGCAACATCATGTCCCTTTATGCTTAAGTATGTCAGTGTACATATACTAAGAACAAGGACATCCTCTTACATAATCAGATTAGAGTTATAAAAACCAGGAAATTTGATATTAATACAATAAAGTCATCTCATCCTTTTTATCAATTGTCCCAATAATGCCCTGAATAGTAACTGATTGTTCCCAGTCCAGGATCAAATCCAGGACCCTGAATTACATTCAGTTGTCACATCTCTTCAGTGTCTAATTTAGAACAGTTCTTTAGCCTTTCTTTGTGCTTTTTGACCTTGATATTTTGAAGACTTTAAGCCGTCTGCTCTGTAGAATGTTCCTCAGTTTTGATTTGTCTGATGTTTCTTCATGATTAGATTCAGGATATGCATTTTTGGCAAGAATACTACTGAAGTGATAGTGTATTCTACTCAGTGAATCTTATTAGGAGGCACATAATGTCAGTTTGGTCCCAAATTGGCTGTGTTAGCTTTGGTCGCTTGGATAAAATGGTGTTTTCCAAGTTTCTCTACTTAAAAAATTTCCCCTTTGTAATTAATAAGTTACTTTAGTGAAATATTTTAAAAATCTATAAATATACAGCTATCATCAGACTTTTACTTACCAGTTTTAGCATCCAATGATACATTCCTATCAGTCTCTCTACATTTATTTTTTTTTAAGATTTTATTTATTTATTTGACAGAGAGAAATCACATAGGCAGAGAGGCAGGGAGAGAGAGAGGAGGAAGCAGGCTCCCTGCTGAGCAGAGAGCCCGATGCGGGCCTCTATCCCAGGACCCTGAGATCATGACCTGACCCGAAGGCAGAGGCTTTAGCCCACTGAGCCACCCAGGCGCCCCAGTCTCTCTACATTTATCATTTGGATTTTACTATAAGGAAAAACGTTCTTTGCTCTCTTCTTTGACATTTTTATGATGGCAGACTCATGGACTTTTAAATTTTATTGATGAATTATAACACATTATTTTTCTTTATTTATTTAGATATTTGAGTCACCCAGATTTGAAGAATGGAGAATCCCTCAAACTTCCTGTTATCTTTTAATAGGTCTTCATGTTTCTTTGAGTATCGTTTTAGAGATAGATGAGATACTCCAGACTTTGCTTGTTTTTTCCCTGCATTAGCCCTGGAATCATCATTTCTTTTTTTCCCCCTTTTCTTTTTTAAGATTTTATTCATTTGTTTATTTATTTATTGTGAGAGGGAGAGAGAGCGAGAGAGAAAGAGAGCATGTGCAAGTGGGGAAGGGGCAGAGGGAGAGGAAAGAGACAATCTCGAGCAGACTCTGCATTGATCCAGAGCCCAACGCAGGGATCAGTCTTATGACCCTGAGATCATGACCTGAGCCAAAATCAGGAGTCAGATGCTTAACCAACTGAGACACCCAGGTGCTTCTGGAATCATCATTTCTTAATGAGGTCTTGGTTTCTAAATATTATTATCCTTACTATGAACCAAAGATATGGGCACAGTGTGGGCTTATTATTACCAGTGTGCCATCAGTTGTAGGCCTCCACAAGTGACATAGCTTGGAAAACTACACACACGCACACACACGTTCTTAATTCTACCTATATCTATGTATTAAAAAGCGTGAGTTTGTTCTTATACCTTCAATTAAAATCAAATGCCACAGGATATATCTTATTTTTTCTTTTCCTCATATTTTAAATCCATTCCTCAACAACAGGAAACCTGGCTCCTCAATATCTTCAATATATTCGTTAGTAGTATACTGACAAATGTTTAATAACTTATTCTTCAAAAAATAAAACAAAACAAAAAGACTTATAGCATTGCTTATTTTCATAGTGTAGATACTTGCCCCATGGCCAAATTCAATCTATTAACATGACTACATCAGCGAACATAGAATTGGGAAGATATGTGCACAGTTGCAATGGGGTGAGTCAGTGGCAAAACCTATACAACATAGCATGGAATGCAGGAGAAGTGTTATTATAATTGCAAACCCATGCTTCTGTAGAAAGCAAGTATATTAACAAGTGTTCAGTATTTTATAACTTTTTGAAAATGTACATATAGTGAAATAAGTCTTATATGTACAATGTCAATGAGTTTTGATATGTAACATTTATATTAAGATACAAAACATTTTTATCACTCTAAAATGTTCTCTGATGCCTTTTCCCAGTCAATTAGATACTCAAAGGAAAGGACTATTCTAATTTTTTTCATCATAGATCAGCTTTGACTGTTCTAGATCTTCACTATAAAAAAATGATATATACATTTTTAAATCTGAATTTCTTTTTTCACTCAGCAAAATATATGTCAGATTCATCCTTACTGATGCATACATAAGCAGGTTTTTTATGTAACTAGGTAGTACTCAATTTTTTAAATATACAATAATTTGTTTATCCATTTTCTAGTAATGGGTATTTGTGTTCTTTTTACTTTTTTTTGGTTATTATGAGAAAAGTTGCTGTAAATGTTTCCATATAATTCATTTTGTAAAGAATTATTTTTATATCTCTTTAACATATATCTAAAAATGAAATTGCTGGTTCATAGGGTAGATGTTTGTTTAATTTCGTACGAAGTAAACAGTTTTTTTCTGATTTGTGTCATTTGTACTCTCATCAGCAATATATAAAATTTTGGACCAAAGTTCAGTCTTTGCAGGCTTTTTATTTTAGCAATTCTAAATTGCTAAATGAATGGTGGTATCTTATGGACTTAATTTGCATTTTACTAACTACTAGTGATGTTGTGAATTTTATATATGCTCATTGACCATTCATTATATGTATCACTTAAGTTTTTACAAATGTAGTACCATAATGTATTTTTCATAATATTCTCTTAATTTCTTTTTAATATCTATGGGAGCTATAGAAGTACCTATTTTTTCTTTTTAAAAAAGATTTCATTTATTTATTTGTAAGAGAGAGAGAGAGCACACAAGCAGGGGTAGTGGCAGGCAGAGGGAGAAGCAGACTCCCTGGTGAACAAGGAGCCAGATGTGGGACTCGATCCTAGGACCCTGGCTGGGATCATGACCTGAGCTGAAGGCAGACGATTAACTGAACAAGCCACCCAGACATCCCTATTTTTTCGTTATTTCTGTTGGTAATAAATTATTTCAGATCTTTTATTTCTGCAAAAGCTATTTTCTGTTAGTTTTTAAAAGATATTTTGCTAGATGCTGAGTTTCTAGGTTGATAGCAATGTCGTTTCACTGTAAGCTGACTTGCATTGTTTCCGACAAAAAGTCTGTTGTTGTTCTCATTTATATTTGCTATTATGTCTTTTTAAAAAATTCCAGTAAAGTTACCATATACTGCTACATTAGTTTCAAGTGTATCATATAGTGATTCAACACTTCCATACAGTACCTGATGTTCATCATGGCAATTGTACTCCTTAATATTCATTACCTATTTAGCCCATCCCCCCACCGACTTGCCCTCTGATAACCATCAGTTTGTTCTCTGTAGCTAAGAGTCTGTTTCTTGGTTTGTCTCTCTTTTTTTGCCTTTGTTCATTTTTGTTGTTGTTCTCAAATTCCACGTATTAGTGAAATTATATGGTGTTTGTCTTTCTCTGACTTACTTTGCATAGCATTATACTCTCTAGCTCCATCCAGGTTATTGCAAATGGTAAGAGTTTATGCTTTTTATGAATTAATAATATTTCGTTGTGTGTAGATACCACATCTTTTATTTCATTCCTCTATCAATGGAACTTGGGGTGCTTCTATAGTTTGGCTGTTGTAAATAATGCTGCTATAAATGTAGGTGTTCATGTAGCCCTTTGAATTACTATTTTTTTAGTAAATACTCAGTAGTGGGAATACTGGATCATAGGGTATTTCTATTTTTAATTTTTTTTCATTTCTTTTGTCTCGTTGCTATGGCTAGGACTTCCAATGCTGTGTTGAATAAAAGTGGTGAGAGTAAACATCCCTGTCTTATTCCTGACCTTAGAGGAAAAGCTTTCAGTTTTTTCCTATTTAGGATATTAGCTGAGGGTTTTCATACAAGACCTTTATTATATCGAGAAATGTTCCCTCTAAACCTTTTTGGTTGAGGGCTTTTATCCTGAATGGATGTTGTTCTTTGTCGATGCTATTTCTGCATCTGTTGAGATGATCATATGGATTTTATCCTTTCTCTTATTGATATGCTGTATCACGTGGATTGATTTGTGAATATTGAACTACCTTTGTGTCCCAGCAATAAATCCCATTTGATTGTGGTCAATTATTTTTTTAACATGTGGCTGGACCCTGTTTTCTAGTATTTTGTTGAGGATTTTTGCATCTGTGTTCATCAGAGGTATTAGCCTATAGTTCTCCTTTTTTTGTGGTGTCTTTATCTGGTTTGGGTATCAGGGTGATACTCACCTCATAGAATGAATTTGGATGTTTTCCTTCTTCTATTTTTTGGAATAGTTTGAATATATACCTTTTCTTCAGGTGTTTGATAGAATTCACTTATGAAGTTGTCTTGGTCCTAGACTTTTGTTTGGTGGGAATTTTTTGATTATTGATTCAATCTTCTTGCTTGTAATCAGTCATAACAAAATTTCTATTTCTTTCTGTTTCAGTTTTGGCACGTTATATGACTCTAGGAATTTATGCATTTCTTCTATGTTGTCTAATTTGTTGGTGTATAGTTTTTCATAATATTCTCTTATAGTTTGTATTTCTGTGGGGTTGGTAGTTATTTCTCCTCTTTCACTGGTGATCTTGTTTCCTTCCTTCCTTATTTCCTCCTTTCTTTTCCTTTGCTTTTCCTTCCCTTCCCTTCCCTTTCCTTCCCTGCCCTGCCCTTTTTTTATGAGTCTGGGTGGGGATGTATCCATTTTGTTGATCTTTTCAAAGAACCAGCTTCTAGTTTCATTGATCTGTTCTATTTTTGTTGTTTTATTTTAGTTTCTATATCACTTATTTCTGCTCTTATCTTTATTATTTCCTTCCTTCCTTCTGGTTTTGGGTTATGTTTGTTATTTTTTTAGCTCCCTTAGGTGTAAGGTTAGTTTGTTTATTTGAGCTTTTTCTTGTTTCTTGAGGTAGGCCTGTATTGCCATTAAAACTTCCCTCTTAGAACTACTTACTTTTGCTGCATTCCTAAAGGTTTTGGACCATTGTGTTTTCATTTTTGTTTGTTTCCACATACTTTTTAATTGCTTCTTTGATTTTCTTGGTTTACCCATTCATTGTTTAATAGCATGTTGTTTAACCTCCACATATTTATGATCTTTCCATCTTTTTTCTCATAGGTGATTTCTAATTCAATAGTGTTGTGGTAAGAAAAGATGCATGGTATAACTTAAGTCTTTTTGAATTTGTTGACACTTGTTTTGTGGACTAATATGTGACTATTATACAGAATGTTCCTTATGCACTTGAAAAGAATGAGTATTCTGCCATTTTAAGATTTATCTGTTAAATCCATCTAGTCCAGTATGTCATTCAAAGCCACTGTTTCCTTATTGATTTTCTGTTTGGATAATCAGCCCATTGGTGTAAATGTGGTAATAATGTCTCCTACTATTATTATGTTATTATCAATGAATTCTTTTATGTTTGTTATTAACTGTTTCATGTATTTAGGTGCTCACATGTTGGGTGCATAAATAGTTACAAATGCTCTATTTTCTTTTTGGATTGTTTTATTATATAGTGTCCTTCTTTATCTCTTTTTATAGACTTTGTTTTAAACTCTATTTTGTCCAATAGAGGTATTGCTACTCTGACTTTCTTTTGGCATCAATTTGCATGGTAAATGTTTCTCTGTCCCCTCACTTTCAATCTGCAGGTGTCTTTAGGTCTGAAATGACTATTATAAAGACAGCATTTAGATGGCTTTTGTTTTTTTAAACACACAGTCACTCTGTGTCTTTTGGTTGGAGGACTTCGTCCATTTACATTCAGAGTATCTATTGATAGATATGTATGTATTGTCATTTTGTGACTTGTTTTGTGGTTGTTTTTCTAGTTTTTCTTTGATCCTTTCTTGCTCTCTTTCATGGTTTGCTTGTTTTCTTTAGTGATATACTTGGGTTCCTTGCTCTTTATTGTTTGCATATCTATTACTGTTTTTTCACTTGTAGTTACCATTTGGTTTATATATAACATTTTCTGTATATAGCAGTCTATATTAAACAGATGGTTGCTTATTTTTTAACCCATTCTTTACTCCTCTCCCCTTCGTGTTTCAGTTATTTGGTATCATCTTTTACTTCCTTTTTCTTTGTGCTGTTTTTCTCACTCTTAGTTATGGTTTTTGTTTTCCACTCACAGAGTCCCTTAACATTTCTTGTAGGGCTGGTTTAGTGGTCATGAATTTTTTTAAAAGATTTATTTATTTGTTTGAGAGAGAGAGAGAATGCAAGTAGGGAGAGTGCCAGAGGGAGAGGGAAAGAAGCAGACTCCCTGCTGAGCATGGAATCTTTGTGGGGCTCAATCTCAGTACTCTGAGATCATGGCCCATGCTGAAATCAAGAGTTAGACACTTAACTGACTGAGCCACCCAGGTGCCCTGGTCATGAATTCTTTTAACTTTTGTTTGTCTGGGAGACTCTTTATCTTTCTTTTCCTATTCTGAATTATAGCCTTGGTGGGTAAAGTACTCTTGGCTGTGGGTTTTTCTCTTTCAGCACTTTGAAACCATCATATATTGATATAAGGCACACCCTTCTGGCCTGCAAAGTTTCTGCTGAAAAATCAACTGATAGCCTTATGGGATTTCCTTCGTATGTAATTGTGTTCTTTTCTCTTACGATCTTTAAAATTCTTCCTTTATCGCTATTTTTTGCCATTTTAATAATTATGTGTCTTGATGTGGACCTCCTTGGGTTGAATTTGTTGGGCAATCTCGTTGCCTCCTGATTCTGGATCTGTTTCCTTCCCCAGATTTGGGAAGGTCTCAGCTGTTATTTCTTCAAATACATTTTCTGCCTCCCCCCCCCCCCCCCCCCCNATTCCCTTGACAGTGTCACTGAGTTCTTTAAGCCTGTTCTCATTTTGCCATATTTGTTTGCCTCTCACCTGTTCAGCTTGGTTGCTTCCCATTACTTTGTCCTCCAGGTCACTGATATATTCCTCTGCTTCCTGTAGCCTACTATTTTTCCATCGATTACATTTTTAATTTCATTTATTGAGTTCTACGTGTCTGGTATGTTAGTTTTTTGTCTGTTTGTTAGGGGTCTCAATGATATCCTCCAGACCCTCTTCTAAAGTCCAGTGAGTGTTTTTGTGATCATTACTTTAAATTCTGTAACAGGCATATTACTTATTTCTCATTCAGTTAGATCTCTTGCTGTGATTTTTGTCATGTTCTTTCATTTGGGACATATTTCTCTGTCTTCTCATTTTCTCTCCCTCTCTGTGTCTGTTTCTCTGTGTTAGGAAAGTAAGCTATGTCTTGTACTTCTTACTAGTGACTTTATGAAGAAGAGGTCCCATAGTGCCCTGCAGGGCAGTCAGTTTCCCCTGTTCTCCAGAACCTGGCACTTTAAGGAAGTCTCCTATGTGTGTATCTTGCATCCTGCTATTGTGCCCATGTTGCTTTTTTTCAGTCCAGATGTCTGCACTGACTCTTTGCCTGTTGTGGTCTGTGCTGGCTTTCTGTGATGTTAGTGAGATCCAGGCAGGCTGGCTCGCAGAAGTGCTCAGGAGCAGGGTGGTGTGTTAGCAAAATTTTCAGCTGCTAGTCCTCTGCAGCATAGTGGCTGTGGGGGCGTGGCATGGAGAGGTACACATGGTGTGAAAGAAATTGCCCTGCACCCAGGGCTGAGGCCAGTGAGCTTGGAGTGGGCAAGTCCTCAGGAGAAGTCCTGGAAAGTTTGCACTGCTAGCAGCTTAGGTAGCAAGGGTTTGTGCTGTGCCACCTCCTGCAAACATCTCTGTGTATACTGTGAGATTGGGGAGCAAAATGGTGCATGCCAGATTCTTTGTTCCCAAAGAAGTCCCCCAACACACTTCAAAATCAGTAAAACAGATCTTTCTCCCATTGTGCAAGCTGTTGCTTCAATGTTGCCTCTCCTCGGGCAAGAGCCTCTTTAAGAGCAGGGACCTGGCTATCACTTGCCCTCACTGTTTGCCCAGTGGTGAGTCAGCTGACTTTTAAAGCTCCATGCATAAAATCCTTCTTGTTATGCAAACTCATGAAATTCAGCCCCTGTGATTTTCAAGGACAGCTGTCATGGGGATTCATTTAACCCTGTGGGTTTCCTGCTGTTTTCTCCTCCTTGCACCCACAGTTCCCTCCCTCCTCCAGGCAGCTCCTGACTACCATTTCTATCCTTCCTAATCTCTCTGGTGCAGCTTCTTTTCTATACTTATTTGTGGAGTTTGTTTTGCCAGTCTTCAGATTGCTCTCTGGTTTATTGACTTGGATATGAATGACATCTAGTTGTAAATGTGGACAGAGTTGAGCTTAGGGTCCTCCTACTCTACCATCTTTCTGGCACATTTCCTATAATGTCTCTTATTCTCTGGATGCCCTTAAGATGTTCTCAGTATCACTGGTGTTGAGAAATTTTATTATCATTGCCTTTTTGTAGTTTTCTTTTTTTGTGCTTAAGATTCATTGAGATGCTTGAATCTATGGTCTTATATCACTTTTTTCAAATATGAAAAAAATTTCAGCTATAATTTATTTAAAAATTTTTCTGTCCTCTCTTACTTCCACTGAGGACTCCATTTCTGTATATCTTAGGATGCTTGAAGTTGCACCACAGCTTACAAATGACCTATTCATTTATTTCTATTTTTAATAGTTTTTATAGCTATGCCTTTAAGTTTACTAATATTTTCTTCCATAATGTCTAATGTGCCATTATCCATATCTAGGGTATTTTCCATCTCATATATGTTAGGTTTAATTTCTAGAATTTTGATTGAGGTCTTATAAAACATCTTCCAAGCCTACAGTAAACATTTGAATTTTTCCTCTAGCTTCTTGAATATGGGGCATAGAATTATAATAACTGCCTAAAAAACATTATCTACTAGTTCTATCATCTGTATTGTTTGGGGAGATAGTTTGCATTCATTGTTTTGTTTTGTTTTTATTGCTGTGAGTCTTCTGCCTACCACTCTGCTTCTTTTCATGGTTCTAATATTTGATTGGTTGTCATACATTATAAATTTTACCTTGTGGATGCTAAGCTATTTTTCCTATTATAAGTACCATTGAGGGTTTTTTTTTTCTGACACAGTTAATTTACTTGGAGATAGCTTAATCCTTTTAGGTTTTGACTTTAATCTCTGTTATTGTGGGAGCAGGACAGCATTTAGTCTTGGGTTAATTTTGCTCCACTATTGAGGCAACATGATTACACCATTCTTACGATTATACCTGATGTTCCCTGGATTATGAGGTATTTCCACTTTGGGAAGTAAAACGGTCATCAGATCAAGGTCTTCTGGGGACTGTTTCCCTGGTTGATTCTTTCTCTAACCTTGACATGGATGTTAGGATGAACACTCTGAATATTTGAGAGAGCCCTCTCACTCTTGTTCTCTTTTTTCTCACCCCTGCCCCCAGCTCTCTCCTTTGTGATATTCTGACCTGTCTACTCTACCTATCCTTGCCTCCCCACTCCCAGCTCTAGCTCATCAATTCAGAAAGTCCAATAGGTTCTGTCTGGGTTCTTTCTTTTTACTCCTTAGTCAGGAAGCTCTCTCTAGGGCCAAGATTTCATAGGGTTTACTTCATTTGTTTCCATTATCTCAAAGATCTGTTCTTTTTACTGGCTTATATCCAGTGCTTTGAAAAACATTGTTTCATGTATTTCCTCAGGTTTTTAGTTGTTCCATGTGGGAAAGTAAATCTGGTTCCTGTTATTCTATTTTGGGTGAAAACAGAGACCCATATGTCTTTTAAAAATTTAAGTGAACCTACAGTGTTGGTGGGAATGCAAACTGGGGCAGCCACTCTGGAAAAAAGTGTGGAGGTTCCTCAAAAAGTTGAAAATAGAGCTACCCTATGACCCAGCAATCACGCTACTGGGTATTTACCCTAAAGATACAAATGTAGTGATTGGCAGGGGCATGTGCACCTGAATGTTTATAGCAGCAATGTCCACAATAGGCAAACTATGGAAAGAACCTAGATTTCCATCAACAGATGAATGGATAAAGAAGATGTGGCATATGTATACAATAGAATATTATGCAGCCATCAAAAGAAATGAAATCCTGCCATTTACAGTGACGTGGATGGAACTACAGGGTATTATGCTAAGCGAAATAAGTCAATCAGAGAAAGACAATTATCATATGATCTCTCTGATATGAGGAATTTGAGGGGCAGGGCAGGGTTTGGGGGAGTAGGGAGGGAGAAAATGAAACAAGATGGGATTGGGAAGGAGACAAACCATTAGAGATTCTTAATCTCACAAAACAAACTGAGGGTTACTGGAGGGTGGGAGGGTAGGGATAGGGTGGCTGGGTTATGGACATTGGGGAGGGTTTGTGCTCTGGTGAGTGCTGTGAAAGTTGTAAGTCTGATGATTCACAGGCCTGTACTCCTGGGCAAATAATAATAATAGTAATAATGATAATAATAATTAAGTGAAGATGAAAATGGCAGAGTAAGGAAATCCAAAAGCTTATCATTCAAAAAAAAAATCAATGACAAAACAACTGTTAAAAATTGACTGGGTCAACATTTTAGAAACTCTGGAAACTAACCAAAGGCTTGCAGAAACCAGGGGATACTTACTCAAGAAAACCCCACTTGATCTAAGTAAATACAGTGAGCTTCGTGATATTTTAAACCTCCCTGATCCCATCCCCTACTCTCCAGCTCAGTGGTACCCTTGAAAATAATAGTTTATATTCTGGCACCAGAGGGAGCAGAATGGACTTCATTAGAAAAAAAATGTAATGGTTTTGGTCTGTCTTTTGCCTCCTTGGTAGGTCAGCTCAAAAGGTTTGCCTTTATTTTGTCTAACATAGAATTATCTGTAGCGGCTACCCAGGATGCATTTGTAAAAATGTTTATAGGCAAAAATACTAGTTATTGCTTCCAGAAGCAATAGATAACAGGTAAGGTAATCAATACCTAATAAAAACAATTGGGAGGAGAGATTGAGAAATGAGATATTTTGGGGAATAAGAAATTGGAAGAACTCTGATGTATTCTTAAAATTGTGCATGCTGAGGACTCTGCATACACTCAAAAAAGACCTGACAAGGTCTGAAGCTCTCAGTTCTATCTGATTTTCTGCCTTTGTTCAAGCAGGAAGTTAAGGTTAAGGCAGAGATGTAAGTTATGTGACTAAATGTGGAGGACACACACACACATAGAGCCCATCCGTAAGACTGGGAAGTTTTCTAGGTTCCATACCCTTAGGGAAATCCATGTTCCATCACTATCTGGCCATTAAGCTAATGGAACAGACACTTCAGTGGCCACACATGACAAAACCTATAGATTTTACAAAATAGACTCAAAAAGTCACTAAACAAGCAACCAGCAATAACTACAACAAAGAGCAATGGCAAATTTCTGGAAGGGAGGCAGAATCTGATTTCCAGAGTTGCTGTATCATATAATTCAAAATGTCCAGTTTTCAACAATTAGAGGTTTTGCAAAGAAATGAGAAAGTCTGACTAATACACAGGAAAGGAAAATTAGTCATCAGAAACTGCTTCGGAAAAGGCACAGACATTGAACTGACTAGACAATGACTTGATATCAAATATTTTAAATATGTTTAGCTTCAGGAAACCATTTGCAAAGAACTAAAGGAAATTATGAGAATGATAGGTCAGAGTGCATCAATAAAGAGAGAAAAATTTTTAAGGAAGCAAGTAAGTTTTGTGTATGAAAAAGTACAGTAACTGAAGTGAAAAACTCACTAGTGGGGCTCAAGAGCAGATTTTATCAGTTAGAAGGAAGAATCAGTGAACCTAAAGATAGGTCAATTGAAATTGTCCAGTCTGATTTCTTTCTAATAGAAAGAAAAAAGAAGGAAGATAAATGATCAGAGCCTTAAAGACCTAGGGTATACTATCAAACATATGCATAGTGAGAGGGCTAGGAGGAGAGGAAGGAAAGAAAGGGGAAGAAAGAATATTTGAAGAAATAATCAGTGAAATCATCCTAGAATTGATGAAAAATTTGAATCTGCATATCTAAGAGTCTCAGTTAACTCCAAGTAGATAAACTCAAGTAGATCCACACTAGGATGCATTATAATGAAACTGTTGAAAGGCGAACAATATTGGAAACAGCAAGAGAAATGACTAATTATAAACAAAGGATCCTTAATAAGATTAGCAGCTATTTTCTCATCAGAAACCATAGAGTCTAGAAGGCATCAATATGATATATTCCAGGTGCTGGGGGAAAAAAAACTGTCAACCAAGAATTCTATCCAACAAAATTATCCTTCAATGATGGGCAAATTAAGACAGTTCAAGAAAAACAAAAACTGAGAGAGTTAATTGCTAGCATATAGTAACTTGAAGGGACACAAAGAAACAACACCAGTAACAGTAACTACATATGAAATTATAAAAGTTGGATTAATATATTTTTGTTTCTACTCTTCTTTTCCTATCTTATTTAAATGATAGCTACATAAAGCTATAATTATAAATAGATGTCAATGGCTACACAATGTATAAAGACATAACTTGTGACAATTACATAAGGAGGGGACAGAACTATATAGGAGGAAATTTTTGTGTACATAAAAGTAGGTGTTGAATTATAAGTTAAGGTTGTAATAAATTAATATTATAAGTATGTTAATACACCGGGCATCTACTAAGAAAATAACTCAAAACTATAATAAAATAAATAAAATGGAATTAAAATGATACATTAGGAAATATTTAACACAACGTAAGTGATGGAGGAATTGAGGAACAAAACTGAAGTGACATATAGAAAACAAATAGCAAAATGGCAGAAGTAAATCCTTATCAGTGTTGATAACTATAAATAGATTAAACTCTCCAATTAAAAGGTATAGATGAGTAAATGGATTAGAAATCATGAATCAACTGCATGCTGTCTGTAAGAGATTCACTCTAGATTTAGATATTCAAATTGATTGGAAATAAAAGTATGGAAACTCCTGAAAACAGTATACAAAAAAGATCTGGAGTAACTACGCTAGTATCATATAAATTACTTTAAGTCAAAAATTGTTTTGAAAGACAAAGAAGGACATTGGATAATGATACAAGGGTCAATTCATCAAAAAGATATATCAATTATAAACAATATGAATCTAACAACAGAGCTACGAAATACCTGAAGTCAAAACTGACAAAATTGCAGAAGAAAAGAGTTCACCAATAGTAGTTGGAGGCTTTACTATCCCCTTTTCAATAATGGATAAAACAACTTGACAGAAAGTCAGCAAGAAAATAGCAAGGTAAACAAACTACACTATAAAACCTCCTAGACCTAACAGATATTCAGACATTCTTCTGAAGTACGCATGGAACTTTGTATATATCCAAGATAATTGAAAGTATATTCATACAAAAACTTGTACATGAAGGCTCACAGCAATGTTATTCAGCATAGCCAAAAAGTGGAACCACCCAAATATCTATCAATTGATCAGTGGACAAACACATAGTAGTATATACAATGGAAATTAATAATTTGTCCATAAAAAGGAATGAAGTACTACTACATGCCACAATATGGATGAATCTTGAAAACATTATGCTATGTGAAAGAACCCAAACATAAAAATCCACAGTATATGATTCCATTTATATGAAATGTCCTGATGAGGCAAATCCATAGAGACAGAAAGTGGATTAGTGGTTGTCACAGCTAGGGTAAGGATGGAATGGGATGGCAACTAAAAGATATAGAGTTTCTCTTGGGGGTGACAACAATATGAAAACACACAGTAGTGATGGTTGTGTATCACTGTGAGTATACTAAAAACCTCCAAAGAGTATACTCTAGAATGGCTACATGTGAATATTATGTTCTTGTGAATTTTATCTCAACAAAAAAGAAATTTAAAAACTTAAGCAAAGAAAAAGTATAATTTTTTATATTTGTATTTTTTGATGGTTATTATTTCTTTGTGTGGATCTGAGTTTCCAACTGTTAATCATTTCTCTTTATTCTGAGGAACTGTTTTATTCTCTAGTACAGTTCTGCTGGAGATGATTATCTCAAGAACTTTTTGAAATATTTCATCATCATATTTGAGGGACATTTTCATTGGATTTAAGATTTGGGCTGATAATGTGAATCCAACAGTTTAACGATATTTCCTGGCCTTTATTCTTTCTAATGTGAAGCTAGTTGTAATTTCTTTTGCTGTTTTTCTGGGTATTATATATCTTTTTTTCTAAGACTATTTTTAAGATTGTATCTTTATCTTTGACTTTCACTGGTATGATTATGATATACCTAGATGAGTTTCTCTCTGTGTTTACCATTATTTACCATTACCTCTTTGTGTTACCGGATTTTGGAGGTTCTTGGTTCTGTCACTTATTTTTTCCTAAACTTGACAGATTTTTGGCTATTATTTTTCAAGTACATATTCTTACCATTTTATATTCTTCTTCTGAGACTTTAATGAAAAGAGTATTAATGAGATGAATATTTTCCTACATGTCACTTAGTATGTTTATTTATATTGAATTCTTTTTGTTTTTCCTACTAGATTATTTGTACTGATACCTCTTCAAATTAACTGACTCTTCTTTCCCCAATATGCTAGTAAGAATTACCATTAGATTTTCATTTCAGTGGTTATATACTTTAATTCCAGTGTTTTTGTTTTAATCTTTTTAATGGTTTCCATTTCTCTGCTGAGATTCTTCACGTGAACATTTATTATCACAAATTCTTTAAGTCCTGAACATATTTTATATAGCTGATTTAAAGTCCTTTTTGGCTGTTTATAACATTCTTTTGGATAGCTGTTTCTATTGAATACTTCCTCTCTTGACTCTAAGTGTATTTTTTCATTTCTTTGTAAGTTAAGTAATATTTTATTCTAAATTGGACATTGTGTGTATGATGTCTTAGAGACTTTGAATTCTGCTGTTTTCCTCTGTTTTGTGTTGATTTTTCTTCTAGCCAGTTCATTGGGCTGTACTTAAACTCCAAAGAGTACCTTTCCAGTTTTGTTCAGCTGTTA
The DNA here is from genome assembly GCA_002007465.1 of Ailurus styani. Lineage (NCBI taxonomy): Eukaryota > Metazoa > Chordata > Mammalia > Carnivora > Ailuridae > Ailurus > Ailurus styani. Next base: position 2,927,417 of record LNAC01000213.1, on the reverse strand, counting down.
AAATATACTTTCAGAATTTTTAAGTTGTTTTTGCCAAGTGTCTTAAAGTTTTCCCCATGAATGTCTATTCCAGTGATCAACCAAGTATTAGGCAGACTTTATATTCAGATGTAGGTGCTTACTCCACTCTGTGAATCTGTTCTTCATATAATTTTCTCCCTAACCCTCCAGGGGCTTTGCAAGCCCCAAAATCTTCCTCTGATTCCTTAAGCCGTAAGACTACAACTTTCTTCTATGCTACACATATAGATTGAGAAGTGGCCTTGGGTGAAAAGTCACATATACAAATCTACCCTAGTAGACTTTGCTCTCCAAGAGTCAATTCCTAAAAAGTTTCTGTCTGCTCTTGATTACTCTGTTAGTTTTTCAGGGGTGCTGTAATGAAGTACCACAAACTGAGTGGCTTAACCAATTGAAATGTATTATTTCATAGTTCTGGAGGCTAGAAGGCTTAGATCAATGTATTAGCAGCAGTGTATTGGTTCCTTCTGAGGACTGTGTGGAAGAATCTATTTCATGCTTCCCTTTCAGCTTCTGGTGGTTTGCTGGGAACATATGGCATTGCTTGGCTCATAGGTGAATCAGACTGTTCCTTCATCTTCACATGGTGTTCTCCCTTTTTTGGGTCTCTGTGTCCAAACTTTCTGATTTTGTAAGGACACCAGTCCTATTGGATTAGGGTCTATCTTTATGACCTCATATTAACTTGATTATTTCTGTAAGGTATTGTAACCTGCATAAGGTTACATCCTGAGATGGGGTATGGACTTCAAATAATCACTTTTGGGGGGTTCAGGACTTCAAATCATTTTTGGGGGGAACTACAATTCAACTCATAACAGTCACTTTCCATTACCATCCACTTGTTGTTTATAAAATATCTTGTCCAGGTTTTATAATAATTTTTTTACCTCCCAGTTTTGCTGATCTCTTCACTTCCTGCTTTGGCAAACATCAGTTTGTTCTTTGTATATATGAATGTGTTTTGGCTTTTGTTTATTTGGTTGGATTTGGATTTTTTTTTTATTCCACATATAAATGAAATCATATGGTATTTGTTTTTCCCTGACTTATTTCACTTAGCATAATGTCCTCTAGGTCCATCCAAATGGTCGATCCATTACCAAATGGCAATATATCATTCTTTTTATGGCTGAGTAATATTCCACTATATATATATATGTACCATGTTTTCTTTATCCATTCATCTGTCAATGGACACTTGGATTGGTTCCATATCTCAGCTATTGTAAATAATGCTACAATAAACATAGGGGTGCATATATCTTTTCAAATTAGTGTTTTCATTTTCTTTTCATAAATACCCAGTAATGGAATTACTAGATCATGTGGTATTTCTATTTTTAATTTGGGGAGGAACATTCCTACTAGTTAGCATAATGGCTGCATCAGTTTTCAATGCCACCAACAGTGCATGAGGGTTCCTTTTTCTCCAGATCTTCACCATCACTTGTTTCTTGAGTTTTTTATTCTAACCATTCTGACAGGTGTAATGTGGTATCTCATTGTGGTTTTGATTTGTATTTCCTTGATTTCAGGTGTTTATTGGTCATCTGTATATCTTCTTTGGAAAAATGTCTATTCAGGTACTCTGCCCATGGATTATTGTCAGAGGGTTTTTTTTTTTTTTTTTGGTGGTGGTGAGTTGTTTAAGTTCTTTATATATTTTGAGTATTAATCCCTTGTTCAGTATATAATTTTCAAATATTCCTTTCCATTCAATAGGTTGCTTTTTCATTTTGTTGGTGGCTTCTTTTACTGTCAGATTTATAATTGCTATCTGTAGATATTCTGCCATTATTGGAAATGGGAATTGTCTGAAAATTTTTGCTAGTAGGTAGACATTGTGGATAACATCTAGTAGACAGTTTGATTCATCTTGCCTTCCTTTATACAATGTTAGTTTTCTTTTGGCAGAGAGTTAAATACCAACTCCTTAAAACTTTCATATTTGGTTTTATACATTTCTGAATAGGACTCCCTCTAATTTATCCTTATGGTAGGCCATGGCCCTTCACCGAGGTAAAGGGTTTATGGATAATTGGTTCATGGTTCATTGGTTAATCTGACCTGAAAACTTTTTTGTATGGCCACAGGTTAAATGGTTTTTACATTTTTAAAGAGTTGAAGGAGGAGGAGGGAAAGAAGCAAAGATGACTATATGTGGCCTGCAATCTCTAAAATATTTACCATCTGGTTCTTTACAGAAAATACTTGTGACCCTACTCTGGGGCTTGCTCCTTGCTTCTCAATTGTAGACTTTTTAGAGTCACAAATGAATAAAAACATGCTCAGTGAGGTCTCTCCACCTAGGTTGCAGTGGAACTCCATCTCCCAGCACCACATCACCTTTGGTTTTCCCCTTCAACTTTTTTTCCTGTAGCACCTCACCTTGTGCAAGCTCAGTTCAGCTCTAAGAACCAAAAGGGAACCTCCCTCCAGATTTTGGGACTGCATTTTCTGTGCAGTCTGTTCTTCCTTTATACCTTCACCTGCAAATTCAAGGTACTTCAACTGCTATAAATTCTCATCTCTGCCCCCTCAGCAGCAAGACCTTTGTCCTGCTTTGACTCTACTTCCCTACCACATGTTCACCTGACAGAACTATTGTGAATATTGTGAATTCAAGTAAAGTGAAATAAGCTAAGCCTTCCTCCAAGGTTCTACTCTGCCTGTTGTTTGTACTCGTAAACAGTTGCCTCATATATTTTGTCGAGTTTTATAGTTCTTTAGAATGGAATGGTAAGACCATTTCAACTCTTACTTGGCCTAAAGTAAGATCCCAAGTCTTAATTTTTAATATTTATGAAGGTACAAAAGATGAAGCTTTGAGCCTAAAAGAGGCAAATAACTGGGACTGACAGTGCTCCTCCTCTGAACACACACAAGCACACATAAAATAGGAAGGTTTATAATGCTATAACCTCAGTGAAAATATATATTATAAAAACAATCTTCCTAGGATCACACGGAGGGGACAAGTACATCTGTATGTCTCAGCCTCGCTTCTGGGTGGAAAAAAGTCCTACCTGATTTATTTTAAGCCTGGGTCTATGAATCACAGGGGAAGTGCTTTGAATTTACAGGAGGTTCTTGTCCTGAGAGATGGCAAATTAAGAAATAAACATAAACTTCAGTACCATGTGATGAATATTTTGGATATTACTGAGAGAATCAAATAAAAAAAACATTCTTAAGATTTCAGGGGATACGGTAGGGTAAGAGGATTGTAAGTTCACCTTATCCCATGGATTCACCTTAATAACAGCCCCATCAGTGTAACCAATCCATTGAAAACTGGCAGAACAGACTTTCCATAACTCATCATAGAAAGGAGCCATATCAAAAGGACTAGGAGAGGGTGGAGACATCGAGGCATCAAACTCTCTGTGAGACTTAACCACAAATGGGAGGAACACAAGTATGGAGAAGGGATACAGACTATACCAGTCACTACACCAGTCACTCTAGGCACAAGGAACCTGCACTCAGAAGACCAGTCCCTATAACATTTGGTTTTGAAAACCAGTAGGGCTTAAATTCCTGAGCATTTACAACCAGTGAGGCTTAACTCTGGGTACTTTAAAAATCAGTGGACTTGACTTGGAGTGAGCCACAGGGCAGTAGAAAACTGAGTCTGTGCCCTTAGAGAAACAGTCCCACTGAGATACAGCATGGAAGTAGCAGTTTGAAAAGCACTGGTATATATGTGAAGGGGATTTATTTATCAATCTCAGAGGATGTTCTGGAGGAGCAAAGATCTTAGGAGACTTCTGTAAGAACAAAAGAGCTGGTGGGAGCCACTTATCTTCCCCTCCTTCCAGGCCTCAGTAGCTGGACACCTGTGGGAACCAGTGCAAACACCCTCCCCCTGTCTTGCATGTCCCAACACTGTATTCAGCATACCCACCCCATCCAAAGGAGCTCCTGCCATGTCTTATCATGAAAACAACCCTGGCAGGGGCCAGCTCCACTCCAAGGTGACTGCTGGGGAAAGAGGAGGATAACCACACACACCAGTTCCACTGCAGCCCCAGAAGCTGAACAGTATATCTGGTAGTGCATAGAGAGTGGCCTGCTAATCACTGCTTCTCAGCCCCAGTTGTGGGCAGACATCTGATCAGACTGCCAGCCCTGTCACCAATACCAGCCTCTTGGGGGACAACACAGGGAAAGCACCCTGTTGCTTATTGTGACTAAAGTCCCAGCAAATGGGTCGAGGGCAGGCATCTGGTCTGACCTCCTGCACTGCCTAGCTACAAGCCCGTAATGGCCCCATACCGACCCCTTAATAGTATAGGGACCAAGCCTGCTCACAACAGGCAAAGTGGGCCATTGTAGCCAAATGGACTGAATGCAAGCAAGTCTCCGCCACAACAGTAAAGCACATGCAACCCACATAAGAGACAACCCTGAAGCCTCTGGTTTTGGTGAATAGGGGACATTATGCTAGAGTGCACTACAGGACCTCTTCTTCATAAGGCCACTACTTTCAAGATCAGAAGGCATAACTGACTTTCCTAACACATAGGAACAAACACAAAGAGGTAGACAAAAAGAGTAGACAGAGGAATATATATCAAATGAAAAAATAAAAAACAACAGTGAAAGACCTAAATGAAAAGGAGATAAGCAATATGCCTGATAAAGAATTCAAGGTAATCATTATAAAGATACTTACTGGACTTGAGAAAGAAGTAGAGGACCTCATTGAGACCTTCAACAAAAAGAAAGAATATATAAAAAAGAGCCAGTCAGTTCTTCAATTCAATAACTGAAATTAAAAGTACACTAAAAGGAATCCATATTAGATTAGAGGAAGCAGAAGAAAGGATCAGCAAGCTGGAAAGCAGAGTAATGAAAAGCAACCAAGGTGAACAGCAAAAAAGAAAAAAATAAAAAATAGGAATAGTTTAAGGGAACTCAGTGACATCATCAAGCCAGGAGGCACAGAGTGCTCCCAACAAAATCAGCCCAACAGGTCCACACCAAAACACATAATAATTAAAAGAATTTCATTCTCTTTAAAATAGATAAATAAATCTTTAAACTTTCTTTCTCTAGAATAAATAACTAAATCTTAGGAAAAGGGGAGGGGGGCACCTGGATGGCTTAGTCAGTTAAGCATCTGACTCTTGATTTTGGCTCAGGTCATTATCTCAGGGTCATGGGATCAAGCCCTGCATTGGGCTCCATGCTCAGTGGGGAGTCTGCTGTAGAGTCTCTTTCTCCCTCTCCCTCTGTTCCTCTCCCCTCTCTAAAATAAATAAAACTTTAAAAAAATAATTCAAATTTTAAAAAGTAGTGATAAAGAATTTTAAAAACATCAAAAGAAAAGAAAATGGCCACATACCAGGGAAACTGCATAAGGCTATCAGCTGATTTTTTTAGAAGAAAGTTTGCAGAACAGAAGGAAGTAACATGATATATTCAAAGTGCTGGAAGGAAAAAAGTACCTAGCAAGGCTATCATTCAGAATAGAAGGAGATATAGCGTTTCCCAGACAAACAAAAATTAAAGAAGCTCATCACCACTAAACAGCCTTACGAGAAACATTAAAAGGAATTCTTTGAGTGGAAAGAAAAGGCCATAATTAGGAGTAAGAAAACTGTGAAAGAAAAAAATTTCACAGGTAAATACAAACATAATAAATATAATAACTTAATAACTAATGCAAACTACAAAAGCAGTAAAATCAATTATATCTATAAATATCAGTCAAGGGATTCACAAAATAAAGGATGTAAAGTATGACGGCATATGCATAACAAGTGTGTAGGGGAGCAAAAAGTTCGTGCTTTTAGAATGGGTTCAAACTTGAGTAACCATCAACTTAATATAGACTGCTGTATGCATAAGATGTTACATATGAGCCTAATGGTAACCACAAATAAAAAAACCTGTATTAGGGTACCGGTGCAAAAATAGACAAATAGGTCAATGGAAGAGAATAGAAAGCCTAGAAACAGACCTACAATTATATGGTCAATTAATGTTCAAAAAGGAAAAAATATGCAATCAGAAAAAGTATCTTCGACAACTGGCATTAGGAAAACTGGACCACATCCTTACACCATACACAAAAATAAACTGAAAATGGATTAAGAACCTAAGTGTGAGACCTGAAACCATAAAAATCCTAGAAGAGAGCACAGACAGTAATTTCTTCAGCATTGGTCATAGCAACATCTTTCTAGATATGAAACAAACACAAAAACTATTGGGAAATGCACCAAAATAAAAGGCTTCTGCACAGTGAGGGAAACAAACAGCAAAACTAAAAGACAACCTATGTAAGAAGGTTGGAGAGATTTGCAAATGACACTTCCAATAAAGGGTTAGTATCCAAAATCTATAAAGAACTTAACATCCAAACTCACATCCAAAAAACAACTCTGTTGAAAATGAGCAGAAGATATGAACAGACATTTCTCCAAAGAAGACATCCAAATGGCCAACAGACACATGAAAAGATGCTTAATATCACTCATCATCAGGGAAATGCAAATCAAAACCACAATGAGATATCATCTCACACTTGTCAGAATGGCTAGAATAAAAAACTCAAGAAACAAGTGTTGGTGAGAATGTGGCGAAAAAGAAACTCTTGTTCCTATTGGTAGGAATGCAAACTGGTACAGCCACTGTGGAAAACAATATGAAGTTTCCTCAAAAAGTTGAAAATAAAACTCTCCTGTGATCCAGTAATTACACTACTGGGTATTTACCCAAAGAATATGAAAATGTTAATTTGAAGGAATATATGCATCCCTATATTTATAGCAGCATTATTTACAATAACCAAACTATGGAAACAGCCCAAGTGTCCAATGATAGAGGAATAGATAAAGAAAATGTGGTGTATATATATATATATATATACCACACAATGGTATATTATTCAGCCATAGAAAAGAACAAAATCTTACCATTTAATAATATGGATAGATCTAGAATGTATTATGTTAAGTGAAATAAGGCAGTCATAAAAAGACAAATACCATATGATCTCACATATATGTGGAATTTAAGAAACAAAACACACGAACAAAGGGGAAAAAAAAGAGACCCAAAAACAGACTCTTAACTATAGAGAATAAATAGATGGTTACCAGAAAGGGGGTGAGTGGGGTAATGGGTAGAATTGGTGAAGGAGATTAAGACTATACTTATCTTAACGAGATGGGATGGGGAAGGACACAAACCATAAGAGACTCCTGATCTCACAAAACAAACTGAGGGTTACTGGGGGTGGGAGGGTAGGGATAGGGTGGATGGGTTATGGACATTGGGGAGGGTTTGTGCTTTGGTGAATGCTGTGAAAGATGTAAGCCTGATGATTCACAGACCTGTACCCCTTGGGCAAAGAATAAAAATAAAATTAAATAAAAAAATAAAATAAAAAAATAAAAAGACTATACTTATCTTGATGAGCACTGAGTAATATATGGAAGTATTGAATCACTGTATATGCCTGAAACTAATAGAACACTGTATATTAACTACACTGAAACTTAAAAAACTGTAATATACATGTAAAAAAATAAAGAGAAAGGAATACAAGCATATCATTAAAGAAAGCCATCAGACCACAGGGAAGAGAGCAAGAGAAGAAGTGAACAGAAAAGAGCTATGAAAACACCTGTAAAACAAGTAACAAAATTGCAATAAGTACATAGGTGTCAAAAATTACTTTGAATGTAAAAGGACTAATTGCTCCCATCAAAAGACATAGGGTAACTGAATGGATGAAAAAAGCAAGACCCATCTATGTGCTGCTTACAAGAAACTCACTTCAGACCTAAAGGCACATGCAGATACAAAGTAAAGGGATGGAAAAACATTTACCGTGCAAATGGATGCAAAAAGAGAGCTGGGGTAGCAATGCTTTTATCAGACAAAGTAGACCTAAAGTTTGTAACAAAAGAGAAAGGACACTACACAATGATAAAGCGAACAACCCAACATGAGGATATAAAAATTTTAAATATTTATGCATACAACATGGGAGCACCTAAATACATAAAGCAACTGTTAATAACATAAAGGAAGAAGTTCACAGTGATACAATAATAGTAGAGGGCCTTAACACCCCACTTACATCAATGGATAGAGGATCCAGACAGAAAATCAACAAAGCAACAGTAGCTTGAATGACACATTGGACCAGATGGCCCTAACAGATATATTCAGAACATTCTACCCAAAAACAGCAGAATACACATTTTTTTAAGTGCACACGCAACATTCTCCAGAATAGATCACATGTTAGGCTATAAAACAAGTCTTAATAAATTCAAGAAGACTAAAATAATATCATGTCTCTTTACCAACCACAACAGTATGAAACTAGAAATCCATCACAAGAAATAATTGGGGAAGAACACAAATACATGGAGACTAAATGACATGCTCCTAAACAATGAATAGGTCAACCAAGAAAATCAAAGAGGAAATTGAAAAATATATGGAGACAAATGAAAATGAAAACACAATCCAAAATCTTCAGGTTGCAGCAAAAGCTGTTCTGAGATAAGATTATAGAATATAGGCTTACCTCAAGAAGCAAGAAAATTGTCAAATAATCAGTCTAATCTTACATCTAAAGAAGCTAGAGAAAGAACAAAGAAACCCCAAAGCCAGCAGAACAAAGGAAATAATAAAGATTAGAGCAGAAATAAATAGAAATTTAAAAAAATACAACATATCAATGAAACCAGGAGCTGGTTCTTTGAAAAGATCAAGAAAATTGATAAACCTTTAGCCAAATTCATCAAAGAGAGGGAGAGAGAGGAAGAGAGAGAGAGAGAGTACTCAAAATCAGAAATGGAGGATAAATAACAATCCACACCACAGCAATAGAAAGGATTATAAGAGAATATTATGAAAAGTTATATGCTAACAAATTGAACAACCTACAAGAAATGGATAAATTCCTAGAACATGTAACCTTCCAAAACTGAATCAGGAAGAAATAGAAAATTTGACAGACTAATAACTAGCAATGAAATTGAATCAGTAATCAAAAAACTCCCAGTAAACAAAAGCCCAGGACTTCACAGGTGAATCCAATCAAACACTTAAATAAGAGTACTAACTATTCTTATCAAACTATTCAAAGAAAAAAAAAAGAGGAAAGAAAGCTTCCAAAGTCATTCTATGAGGCCAGCATTACCCTGATACCAAAATCAGATAAAGACACTACAAAAGAGGCCAATATCTCTGATGAACATAGATGCAAAAATCTTCAAAAAAAAATACTAGCAAACTGAACCCAACAGTTCACTTTTTAAAAAGTGATTCAGCACAATCAAGTGGGATTTGTTCCTGGCATACAAGAGTGGTTCAATATTTGCAAATCAGTCATATCACATTAATAAGAGAAAGGATAAAAGCCATATGATCATTTTCATAGATGAATTTGACAAAGTCCAACATCTATTCATGATAAAAACCCAAAGGTTTAGCGGGAACATACTGAACGTAATAAGGCCATATATGAAAAACCTATACTAAACATCATACTCAGTGGTGGAAAACTGAGAGCTTTTCCTCTAAAATCAGGAATAAGAACAAGGGCATCTACTCTCACAACTATTATTCAACTAATATCAGATGCCCTACCCACAGCAATTAGACAATGAAAAGAAATGAAAGGCATCTATATTGTTAAGGAAGTAAAACTTTCACTATTTGCAGATGACATCATACTATACCAGAAAATTCTAAAGACTTTACCAAAAAACTACAAGAACAGATAAATGGATTCAGTAAAGTGGCAGGAGACAACATTTATATACAGAAATCTGTTGGATTTCTACATACTAATAATGAAGTAGCAGAAGGAAATTAAAACAATTCCATTTATAATTTCACTAAAAAGAATAAAATACCTAGGAATAGACTTAACCAAGGAGGTAAAAGACCTATTTGAAAACTAAAACATTGATGAGACAAATTGAACATAACACAAATGGAAAGATATTCCATGTTTATGAACTTGAAGAACCAGTATTGTTAAAATGTCCATGCTACCCAAAACAATCTACAAACTTAATGCAATCCCTATCAAAATACCAACAGCATTTTTCACAGAATGAGAACAATTAATTCTAAAATTTGTTTGGGATCACAAAAGAAAAAAATTCTTAAGGAATAAATCTTTAAACATGGCCGCACTGTTTCTACAGATAAGAGTTTATTGAAGATTCAATAAAAAATTATACAGGGGAGCATTCCACTATATGCACGAGTCAGCAGGTACAACAAACATTAAGGAATTGAGTTGTTAAGAATTTCAGATTATTGAACAATCTGAGAGTATATATCTAAAATGATTAAGTGAAAGGAAAAAATAAAACAGAAGAGCAAGATGCTATAAAAAAGACTAAGCAGTTTCAAAAAGGAATTGATTTAAACTTACATATAAAACTAGTTATATAAGATAAAACTTAATTGTTCTGTTAAATAAGTATATCCTGCCCAGCTGAAGAGATAATTAGTGAAATTAGAAAAGCTTCTCAGTGGGATATAAAATTCGGAAAATATGACAGGTCAAGAGATGTAACAAAGAGAATATTCTGTTAAAAATTATAGAACCAACACTCCTGGAAAAAAAATTACAGTAAGTAAAAATTTTAAAATGTGAAATCCAAAAGAGCAAACAGAATTGGGGAGGAGATGGTTGGGGAAGAGAAATAGCAACAGAACTAGGAAGAATAAAAGAAGATGAATGAATATTAACTAATATAGCACACTGGAGAAAGACAATGTGTCCTCATTCGATTGCAGTAAGTGAAAAAGAAGGAAGATTACTGACATTACAGAACCTAAGAAAGTCTTTGGAATTGAAAACATCAGATACATTTGAAGGCTGTGATATGGAGTGGAAACCAGGAAGAGATTGCAGTATAGAAAGTGTGGACTCCGGAATACAAAGTGTTGCTTAGGATGTTAGGGCTATGCAGAACATACGGTTCCGAAGTCTACGTGTGAGTGATGAGGTTTCCACCTCACCTGCCAAAACACTGGCAGTTGGGCTTATATACTATATGGAAATACAGTTCATGAGCCTAATGCCCCCTGGTCCTCAGTTATTTGGTCAGTGGAGGCTTCTGGATATACATCTGTGTGTCATCTCTTAATACTCTCAGCTGTTTTAGCTTCCTCTAAATGAGTCAAGCTTTAGTACCTCCTCCAACAAGGCAGGAGTCAAAGCAATTCCAGCATTCAGTCCCAACACAGCCAGACTCAGACAGACTCTCTGCAGTCTTCACCAAGTCTCTGGCTCTTTCTTTCACTTCTTGCCTATAGACGTTAGTAGATCAGGGTATCCTAGGTGTGAGACTGTTGGGCAACCTACTATGGTTGTGCTTAACTTGTCTGATGAATAGAAGTTGAGCCCTCGTAAACAGAGAAAGGGAAAATCAGTTTTATGAAAAAACTGCTATGAACCATCTTGTACATTTTGGGGGGGGGGAGGTGTAGGTTTTTGTTCTTCTGTTCCTTTGTTCTTCCTAGGAGTAAAAGTTTTTGGTTATAAGGTGGTAGGAATTTTTTACATTAAGTAGATACTAATCCTTTGTGAAATGTGAATTTTGCAAATATTTTTTCCCTGGCCTGTGACTTATCTATTTTTTCCTAATTTTTTTATGGGTGGGCAGAGTTTTTAATTTTGAGGAAGCCCAGTTTATAAATTCTTTCTTTTATGGTTATTGATGTCTACATTCAGTCTAAGAGAACTCTTCTTACCTCCAAATTGCAATGATATTAATAGTATAAAAAGTAATAATAATAGTTTTAGCTTTTACTTTGGGACCAGGAGTCACTGTAAATTAATGTTTGTGTATTAGGTAAAGTATGGGTCAGAGTTCATTTTTTTCCATATATTTGGTTGTTCGTAATTTGTTAAGAAGATATTCCTTACCATGTTGAATTGCTTTGATATTTTGCTAGAAATTACCATGTAACTATGGGTATATTTCAGTTTTTATTCTGTTCCATTGCATTAGCTTATTCACTCTAATGCCATCGCCATGTTTCTTGGTTACCTCTATAAGTCTGAAATCATGTGGTACAAATTGTGTAAGTTTATTCTTTTTTTAATATTATTTTGGATATTTAAGTCTTTTGCATATTGATAGACATTTTAGAATCTGATGATCAATTTCTACAAATAAGTTGGCAGAGATTATGATTGAAATTGCATTCAAGCAATTTGTAAGGAATTTTGGAGATCAAATTGTGGAGAATTGACAGTTTTACAATATTAGCCTTATAATCCATGAACGTGATATATCTTTCTACTAGTTAGGTTTCAAATTTCTCTGCAGTGTTCCTAGTTCTCACTTTACAGCTATTCTTAAATTTATTCTTAAGTATTTTATGAATTTTAATGATTTGGGGAAGAGAGTTATTTTTCACTATATCTTATAATTGCTATTACAATGTAAAATACCACTGATTTTTTATATTACCTTTAAATGTAATTTTGCTGAATACATTTATTGGTTTTAATATATTTTTGCAAATTTCTTAGAATTTTCTTTTTTTTTTTAATATTTACTTATTTGACAGAGAAAGAGAGATCACAAGTAGGCAGAGAGGCAGGCAGAGAGAGAGAAGGAAGCAGGCTCCCTGCTGAGCAGGGATCCCGATGTGGGCCTCGATCCCAGGACCCTGAGATCATGACCTGAGCTGAAGGCAGAGGCTTTAACCCACTGAGCCACCCAGGTGCCCTTCTTAGAATTTTCTGTGTTAATTGGTATCATTTGGAAATAGTTTTATTTCTATTTTTATTTTTATATGTTTCTTTATATTGGCCATCACCTCCAGTAAAATGTTGAGTAGGAGTGATGAGAATGGACATTTGTGTCTTCTTAATAATCTTATGGAAAAAAATGTTTAGTCCTTTATCACAAAGTATTACAATATTTTTTGTTTTTCATAGATGTCTTTTATCAGATCAATGAATTTTGACTCTATTTCCAGTCTGATGGGAGGTTTTTTTTTTTAAAGAGCATGAATTGGCATTAAAATTTGTCAATCTTTTTTCCTGCATCATGATTATAGTTATATATAAGCAGATCCAATTTAGTTAACATTTTTAGTTTACATTTTACAATTTAGTTTACATCTTAGATTTTAGTCAGTAGTTCTTGTTCTCTTTGTCTCTTTGTAATGTCTATTTCAGGTTCTGGTATTAGCATTATTCTTGACACCCAAAATCTGTTGGAAAGTTTTCTCTTTTTTCTTAAAGAGGTTGTTTAAGTTTGGTTTTATTTCTTCCTTTTATGTCTGATAGAATTCACCAATAAAACTACCTGAGCCTGCTGTTTTCTTCGTGGAAAAGTTTTTTTTTTTAATAATTTAATTTCTTTAGCAGATATGTAGATTTTCTAGTTTTGTTTTATCTTATATCAGTTTAGTAATGTGTATTTTTTTAAGACTTTATTTATTTATTTGCCAGAGAGAGACACAGCTAGAGAGGGAACACAAGCAGGGGGAGTGGGAGAGGGAGAAGCAGGCTTCCTGCAGAGCAGGGAGCCCAATGCAGGACTTGATCCCAGTACTCTGGGATCATGACCTGAGCCGAAGGCAGACGCTTAACGACTGAGCTACCCAGGCAACCCAGTAATGTGTGTTTTTTAAAGAATTTGTCCATTTTATTTAATCTGTAGAATTTTTAACAAAAGTATATAATAGTCCTCTATTATCCTTTTAAATATGTGTACAATCTTTAGGGAAAATCTACTTTTTGTTCCTGATATTGGGAATTTGTGTTATGAACCTTTTTTTTCTTGATGAGTATATCCAGGTTTTTATCAACTTTATTTTTTCCTTTTTAAAAAATTTTCTGTTCTCATTTTTTTTGTAAGCAAGTTTCCTTAACTTTACTATTATAAATGTTCAAAATATATACCTCAAAAATTTTTTTAAGAATTAAATGAGAAAATTTTTTTAACACATAATACTAAATTAGTGATATTCATTATAATAATTATAGAGACTTCCCTGGTACTTCATGTGAAATTTCTCTAAATTTCTAGTTAACAGTGATTGATATTAAGGATTTTCTTTCTGTATGTAGACAGGAGAAATTGCTTTAAAATTTTTATTTGAGTATACTTGACAATTTATGTTTATCTCATGTGTATAACATATTGATTCACTATCTCTATGTTATGCTGTGCTCCCCACAAGTTCAGCTACCATCTGTCACCATACAATGCTATTACAGTATCACTGACTATATTTCTAATGCTGTGCCTTTTATTCCCATGATTTACATAGTCATTCCATAATTGGTATCCTATATTTCCCACTCCCTTTCATCCATTTTTCCCATCCTCCTATTCCCCTTTCCTCTGGTAACCATTCGTTTGTTCTCTGTATTTATAGGTATTATTCTGCTTTTTGTTTATTTGGTTATTCCTTTGTTTTTTTCAGATTCCACGTGTGTGAAATCATATGGTATTTGTCTTTATCAGTCTGACTTATTTCCATCTAGATCCATCCATGTTGTTGCAAATGGCAAGATCTCATCCCTTTTAATAGCTGTGTAATATTCCTCTGTGTATGTGTACACAATATCTTCTTTAACCATTAGTCTATCAGTGGGACTTAGGTTGCTTCCATATCTTGGCTATTGTAAATAATGATATAGTAAACATAGGGTGAGCATCTATCTTTTTGAATTAGTGTTTTCATTTTCTCTGGATAAATACCCAGTAGTGGAATTGTTGAATTATATTATATTTTTATTTTTATTGTTTTGAAGAACTTCCATACTATTTTCCACAGCAGCTATACATCTATGTTCCTACCAACAATTCATGAGAGTTCCTTTTTTTCCACCTCCTTGCCAGTGCTTAGTTCTTGTCTTTTTTTTATTTTAGCCATTCTGATGGGCATGAAGTGATATCTCATTGTGGTTTTGATTGGCATTTCCCTGATGATTAGTGATGTTGAACACTTTTTCAAGTGTCTGTTGTCTATCTATATGTTTTTGGGAAAATGTCTGTTCAAGTCCTCTGCCCATTTTAAAAATCAGATTGTTTGGGTTTGTTTTTTTTTATGTTGAATTGTGTAAGTTCTTTATATATTTTGGTTGTTAACCCCTTATCAGGTATGTCATTTGTAAATATTGCCACCATTCAGAAGACTGCCTTTCAGTTTTGTGGATAGTTTCCCTTGTTACACAAAAGGTTTTTATTATGATGTAGTCCGAATTGTTTTTTTTTCTTTTTCTTTCTTCTCTCTTGCCTGAAGTGACTTATGTAAAAAAATGTTGCAATGGCCAATGTCAGAGAAATTACCACCTGGGTTCTTTTCTAGGATTCCTTTGGTTTCGGGTCTCACATTAGGTCTTTAATCCATTTTGAGTTCATTTTTGTGTATGATGTAAGAAAGTGATCCAGTTTCATTCTTTTGCATGTAGCTGTCCAGTTCTCCCAGCATCATTTATTGAAAAGACTGTCTTTTCCCATTATATATTCTTGCCACCTTTGTCATTGATTAAGTGACCATAGAAGTGTGGGTTTTTTTTCTGATTTTTCTATTCTATTCCATTGATCTATGTGTCTGCTTTTCTGCCAGTACCATACTGTTTTGATAACTACATATTTGTAGTAGTATATTTTGAAATCTGCAATTGTGATACTTACAGCTTTGTTTTCTTTCTCAAGATTGCTGTGGCTGTTTAGACACTTCTATGGTTCTATAAAAAATTTACTATTATTCTAGTTCTGTGAAAAATGTTGGTGTTTTGACAGGGATTGCATTGAATCTGTGGATTGCTTTAGGTGGTATGGACATGTTAACAACATTTTTTCCAATCCACGAGCATGGAATATCTTTCCATTTGTTTGTGTTGTCTTCAGTTTCTTTCATCAGTGTTTTCTATTTTTCAGAGTATGGGTCTTTCATGTCCTTGGTTAAGTTTATTCCTTTTTTTTTTTTTAAAGATTTTATTTATTTCTTTCACAGAGGGAGAGAGATCACAAGGAGGCAGAGAGGCAGGCAGAGAGAGGGGGGGGGAAGCAGGCTCCCCACTGAGCAGGGAGCCCGATGTGGGCCTCGATCCCAGGACCCTGAGATCATGACCTGAGCCGAAAGCAGAGGCTTTAACCCACTGAGCCACCCAGGCGCCCTAAGTTTATTCCTAAGTACTTTATCCTTTTTGATGCAGTTATAAATGGAATTGTTTTCTTAATTATTTTTTTAAGATTTTATTGATTTATTTGACAGAGACAAGCAAGAGAGGGAACACAAGCAGAGGGAGTGGAAGAGAGAGAAGCAGGCTTCCTGCTAAGCAGGGAGCCCGATGGGGGCCTCAATCCCAGGACCCTGGGATCATGACCTGAGCTGAAGGCAGATGCTTAATGTCTGAGCCACCCAGGCACCCCTTAATTATTTTTTTTGTTAGTGTATAGAAATACTACCAATTTGGGGGTATTAATTTTGTATCTTGTAACTACTGAATTCACTTATTAGTTCTAGTAGTTTTTTGGTAAAGTCTTTAGGATTTTCTTTTTTTAAGATTTTTTATTTATTTGAGAGAGAGTGGGGAGATACAGAGGGAAAGGGAGAAGCAGACGCCCTGCTGAGCAAGGAGCCCAATGAGGGACTTGATCCCAGGACCCCTGGATCATGACTTGAGCTGAAGGCAGATGCTTAACTGAGCCACCCAGGTGCTTAAATTTTCTATATATAGTATCATCTCATCTAAAAAATAGTGATAGTTTACCTTCTTCTTTACCAATGTGGATGCCTCTTACTTCTCTTTGTTGCCTGGTTGCTGTGGCTAGGACTTCCAGTAGTATGTTGAATAAAAGGGGTGAGAGTGGACATCTTTTAGACAGGAGAAGTTTTAACCAAGTGGAGCACAACAGCTTAATTGAGGTCTTTACTGAATAAAGTCATTAACATTTATAAGGCAGTATGCCCTTCAAAATGAAAACAAAACAGGCACTGTCCGTACCTGAGTGAGACAATCTTCTCTTAAAATGTAGCTTCAATTGCTCACTGTCTGATGAGGACATTTTTATAGAGCTGTGCTGAGTCAGCATGCCAGTTCCATTTATGTAACTTGAATGAGATCAGTCTTGTTAGAAAAGAGGGTAGGGATTTATAGAACCTGGTATCTATGGCAGCCTTGAATGGAGAAAAAAAAATCATAGAAGATGGGAAAGTCAAGAACAGGGAGGTAGAGTGGAACTACTACTAGTTGAAAAGCAACTGTGTTGATGGGCCCATCCATGCTAGGCACTTCATGTATTTTTATCACTGATACTCCTAATATTATGTGATGTAGATTATTAGGTCATTTCAGAGATGAGTATATCCAAGGTTTTGTGAGCTATTTTGGGATTCAAATTAAGGATTGTAGACCCAAACACCCATTTCTTAACACTGCATAAAGCTTATACATAGCCCTCCAAAGTAAACGAAGAGCCATACATAGTGCTTATTCAGGCATTGGTGTTGTATCAAATAGTGGTATGAACCAGAATGCTGATTCAATATACTTGTTAATGTTCATCTGCAACCCCAGACTTTAAAATCTGGCATGATGCAAAGTGAGGTTAAAAGGACTACAGAATCTCAAACAACAACAACAACACCTGGAGGGTAAAGGAGGAGATACATACAGTAAAACAACTGTAGACCTTGCTTAATGCACTGGATGCGTTAAGTTGAATACAAAGCTAGTATTTGTATATCGAATCTCTGTTGACGTAATTTTGATGTTTTACTCCCATTATAAAGCAAATACGCTGAAATTCAAGGTCTTGAATACAAGACCTAATAAAAACAACACATAAATATCCTAACATTTACTTCAGAGAAGCATTTTGTCTCTGTCAATATGTAGTCTATGGTGCATTTAATTCTCTGAGGAAGCTACTGTGAGCAGTTGGCTAAACTGGTAATCAATCCACCTGGTCTTGCCCAGTTCCATTAAAGTACAGCTTCAAGAACACAGACACTGCCTCCCGCAGTGGAGGTGGCAGGGGGGATGGCAGGTGGGAGCTCTCAGCCCAAGTGGGCCATGCTCTTTGACTTCACTTTCCTTCATGGTATGAAGGCCAAGAAAATGGCAGAGGACAGCCCTTTGCCTCTTCACATGCAGAGTCTTCTGTTGTTTTAAATCATATGCTGTCTTTCTCATTGCACACTAACTCCTCAGTGGTTTTGTGTCTTCATTTCTCTCTTTCTTTTCCTCTGGTTTTCCCCCACCCAAGGCTACCTTTGGTCATTTCGTTAGGAGTTCTCAATAAGTGATATTAGATATTTCTTGACTGTGTTTGTTATAATCTTACTCTAGAACCAGTTACTAAAGTTCTCAGAAACTGAAAATGCTACAAGAAGATGCTGATAAAGACTTTCTTTTTCAGAGACAGAATAAACCATAACTATATTCATTCACTCAACAAATAATTTATTTTGCATCAGGCACTATTCTAGATTTTACAACAGGGCAGTAAGAATAAAGGGAAAGTGGGACACCGGGGTGGTGCTGTCGGTCAAGCCTCTGACTCTTGGTTTTAGCTCAGGTTGTGATATCAAGATCATGAGCTTGAGCACCAGGTAGGGCTCTGTGCTCAATGTGGAATCTGCTGGAGACTCTCTCTCCCTCTCCTTCTGCCCCTCCCCATCGCATACACACATACTCTCTCTCTAAAATAAATCTTTAATAAAAAAGAAAAAAGATATACATATGGAGATTTATTCTTGGCAGAAGATAGAAAGATATAAAAATTAATTTTTTAATAAATTAAAAAAATTAATTATGGGGGGTACCTGGGTGGCTCAGTCGTCAGTTAAGTGGCCAGCTCTTGATTTTGGCTCAAGTCATGATCTCAGGGTCATGAGATAGAGCCCTGTGTGGGGCTCCGTGCTCAGCACAGAGTCTCCCTGAGACTCTCTCTCTTTCTCCCTCTGCCTCTGACCCCACTGGCTCACACATTTTCTTTAGATAGATAGATAGATAGATAGATAGATAGATAAAGTCTTTTCACAAAATTATATTCTATTTTGAAGATGGTAAGTGCTGTAGGAAAAATGGAGAAGGGCATGAAGAATGGAAGTGTTGTAAGGTTAGTTTTAAAAAGGGGTTTAAGGATTGGGCTTGCTGAGATGGTAACATTTGAACAAAACTTGATGGAAGAGGAGATGAAGGAGTAAGCTGTGTTTCTGTCTGGGAAGATTTGTGGAGGAGACTGCTAGTGAGAGGATAGTACTCTTAAAGTATTTGGTGGAAAGCAAGGATATCCAAACAGTTGGAATAGAGTGAGCAGGTCTGAATTTCCCAGTAAAGTTGCTGTTGAACTTTTATGTGTAATTTCTCAGATGTTCAATAAGGATTTGTTGATACTAGAGACTGATTAATTGGTTTCAAAGATGAGCTCTTACAAGATCAGAAAGTGTGTAGGTTTCTAGAACAAAAAGGGGCATTTATCAGGTTTTTGGAATATCACTGAAGGTTTAGGGAGGTGGAAATATCAGGCTCATTACCAGCACTTTATCAAATGTTTGCACATTAACTCATTTGCACCAGGCTGTGTACCTCTAGTGGGTGAAAAGCAGGACTTTGCAAGATCTTTTTCTAGACTTATCAAGGTCAAGAACACATTTTCTATATTTTATGCCTTGTTTTCTTCCTTCTCAAACTTTATTCTCCACAGACACTTCCATCCTTGTTGAGAAGGTCATAGCCATGACCTTAGCTTCCTCACCTTCCTCACCTTCACCTCCATCCAGACGTGTTCCTATAGCCCCTTTCTTCCTTCTCCCCAAGTGCACTCTCTAGGGCTACCTCACCCCAACATTTTTGGTGTTGACCCAAAATTCCTACTCTCCATAGAAACTGCAGATTTTCCCATTTGATGAAATCCCTTCTTCCTTCAGCTGATAGGAGTTTGTATTGATTGCTGTTGGATACTCAGAACCTGATTCTTCCTGATATCAAGTATGCAGTCCATAAACATTTATGAGTGAAAAGGATGATAGTTCTTTCTTGTCTTAAAGAACATTTTAATCTGCTTCCAGAGGTAGTCAGAAGCAGATGTGCATATGGATGAGAACCTCCCCTTTCTTTTTCCATCTGTCTCCTGACTCCCACTTTCCACTCTTCCTAAAGAGCAATCCTTCCTGGGGCCTTATACCTCAAAGTTGCTCATGTGTCAAAGTTACCCATGTCTTGTCTTCTTCAACTCAACCCCCTGTTCCCTCAGTGGAGGGAATTTTTCTGATAAAAAAAGAAGGGAAATAATCTGATTGAAGTAATTTACTTTGATGTCCCAATAATTACATCAGAGCCTTCTTGTGAATATCTACATTTTCTAAAGAGGAGGCTTGTTAACCTATGTGATATTTTTACCTGGAAATATGAAAAACTGCAAGTGAATTTTAAAAGATGTCAGTTAAAAAAAAAACAAAACCAAAAAACAAACAAACAAAAAAGATGTCAGGTAGTTTAGAAAAATTATTGACTATTTCCTTTTATAAGAGATACTTCCTTAGAATTGTTTTTCCATTTTTTTTTTCTTTTTGTGTGTGAAACTTTTTTTTCCTTCAAAAAATTTTAAATGCTCTGTCTGTGGCTCTTATCATGGTTATTTTCAAACATCCATTTACAGATGTCTTTTTGCAGTGGAGGCATTTCTGAGTGACATTTCCTATCAGGTCTGCAGGTGCATCTGACCGACCTCTGTGATTGTCCCACATCAGTGCCATGAGGGCCAAACAAGGCTCTGTGATTGTGAGGTAGCAGGCAATCCTAGCCAGTGGGTTAGCTCTATTTCACTCAGCATGCTCTTCAGCTAGAAATTCCTATTTTAAGGGCCACTCAGGGGCAAAGGATATGGGGACAAAAGTGTAGCTTGGCAAATCAGTAGTTCTATTATTTGATAGAGAACCATTTCCAGTGGTTTGGGAATCAGGGCAAGATATATCTGTCCTGAAGGGCCTGACATGTCTGAAGTAACTGCGTGGCTCTCTAAATAGTAGAAACATTCACAGAATAAGGCCACACGTACAGGAAATGTAGACATTTTCAAATTACTTTAACTTCTCTGGTTTCCTGCCAGATTGATTTCTTTCATTAGGGGAAGTTACTTCCATCTACATACCATTCTAGCCTCAGGAGGTAGGAGACTGATTTAGTGGTCTTAATATAGGAGTGTCCTGAATTTTCAGGAATTTATTGTTTAATATTTGAATGCCCATATGTGACATTTGGATTAATCGACTTGATTTGGATATAAGTCTTTTGTGGGTTACGCCTCAAGTTGAGTTTGAAACACGGTTTCCAATTAGTGGTGCCACCATCTTGGACATCAAGCCTAGAGGTAACAGATTTGAACATTATTTTCACCACAATCCCCATTTAAGACCAATAGTAGCGTTCTATTTCCTATATTTTCTGCCTTAACTTCCTTAGTGTCACATCAGAACCCTAGAATAAAGGTTTCCTGACCTCTTTTCTGATCTCGTCTCTCTCAACTCTGTGGCTAGTGCCCTCAATAGAGGCATTACTGCTCCATACCTATCTCCAGGCAGAGATTTGGAAGTACAGGGGAATTTTAAAAGTCGCTGTTGTGTGGGGGCAGGAGCGACACTTGATGGGTGGAGTTTAGGGATGCTAAAAGTCCTGTGGTGTGTAGCAGTCCTGTAAATGAAGACTTGTTCCCAATACCAAAGGGTACTCGTTGATAAATACCACTTGCCTAATTACTGCCTCCCTCCAGCAGCTTTATCATGATCTCTCTGCCCTTACTCATGTTCTTTGTCCTCATTCCACATTTGTATCAATGTTACCCTCTCTTCCTGACCCAGCTATACCTACCACACTGAGATACCTACTCATACTGTCTGCCTCCTGAGCCACCCTTCAAGGCTCTGCACTATTTCCACAAAGCTCTCCCAATCATGCCACCCTGAGCAACCTCTCAGTGCCATGAGTCTCCTTTCACCCTTTCATGCTTCACTTTCAGGACAATCAGGCCCATTCTTTTGTTTGTTTTTAAAACTTTCAGCTGTGCCTGCCCTTCCTCCCTGAGCTCCTAGAGAGCAGTCTCGTGTCTTTTCCGTTTTTGATTTAGTTTATTTCTCTAGCCCTTTGTTCCAGCCAAATAGGTTGACTTTCCTTCTCCCAAACACACTGTGGCGGAGACCACTGTGTGTTCACCACCACTCACTTCCTTGTCCTCCCTTGTAGTTAGGTGTGGTGTTGGGATTGAGTTCTAGCCAATGGAGTGTGTATAGAGGTGAGACGTAGCACTTCTAGGCCTGCCTGTGAAAAATTGCCATGTCCAGTCAGTTCTCATTACTCTTTCTCTTTCCTATCCACCAGCTAAAGAGAGAAGACTTTATAGACCTAGAGGAGGACAGAGCTACAAGATGAAAGGAGTTGTGTCCTTAATGACCTATTCTCTGGGAACAACTGAATTGGACTCTGTATGAGCAAGAAGTAAACTTTAATTCTGTTTAACCGTTGAAATTGTTGCATTTTTGTTTTAGTAGTAAGTATTACTGGCCCACATGCCATGTACTTTCTCATCTGTATGAACTTATTTGCATTGTTTCCGTTACCTTCAAAGAATTTTGTCTTCACAGTGCTTAAGTTTTATGCTTCATCTAAATACCTATATCAATTCCTACCTCCTCCATAAAGCTTTCTACCTATATCAATTCCTACCTCCTCCATAAAGCTTTCTACATTTTTACAGTCCACAGTGTCTTCTTCCTCCCCAAATTCTTGAATATCATACACACTGCTTTACCATTCAGTCAGCAAATAGTATCATGCTGCACATATTTCTGTTTAGCTTTAATGCATGTATTCTGTCTTTTCTGGTAAATTTTAACACCTTTCAAAATAGTGCTTTTGTCTTATGCTTCACAATATTAAGGATCTTGGAGGCACTTGGGAAATAATCATAAAATGAATAAATTGTCTTATTTTACTCAGGCCTTTTTTATATTTCATCCTTTCCTTTTGACACAGCTTATACTATAATATTTTGCTCTTTCCATGGATGGTTTTTATGTCACTTCTTGCTTTTTTGTCTACTTCTCAGTTAGAAATACTGATGGAAGAAAATTATACCTTCCCCGTATACCTTCTTGTTCACCCTAATTTACTTCAGTGCTGCTGACTTGTTTGTGTAGTACATGTTAGCTGAATAAACAAATCAAGTTCTTTCCTCTGAATTTAGGAACTTCCTGAACCTCCTGTTTTTAGAGATATCAAAACACTGTATCAGATTGATTTATTTCCTTTGTTATTATGTGAGTAATCACATATAGGTGGCTGGCTGTTGGGAATGAGGTCAAGCATTACTCTATCAACTTTGGTCTAACAAAAGAAAAGATTCTTCAGTCTGTTTCTGTAGTGTGATCATCAGTTTTGAGTTAATGTAACCTCATGGATATGACATTTTTCAAGTTGGTGGGGTAATCTGGTGAGACTTTCCTTGCAGGGAGTTGTTTCCAGGAAAGCCTACTGAGGCAAAGGCTTTGCCAGGAAATCAAAGTTATTGACTCTGCTCTTCTTTCTCCCCCAGAGAACCCTGAGACCCCACTCAATAATCAGTAGTGACAGAAAAGAGGAGACATAGAGGTCAAGTGTCAGGAGACCCGACCTCTAATTCCAACAGCTTGCCCCCCAGCAGCTCACTTCTTTCTGCATCACACTGTCCACGGAAGAATGGGTCAATATATTTCTCACTTCCTTTTTGGTGTCTTATTAGAGTCAACGTGGCAATATTAAGAACCATTTAGATAACTTCTGACTAATGGACAGATAGTAGGCAGAAAGTCCCATAATATATTGGTGTTAGAATCTTTTTTAATCACTGTTAAACAGGTGGCTTAAGTCTCTAACTAGTCTCAGTTACTTGGATGCATCAGACGTGTCTCTAAGAACAAGTCTGATTCCTTTGCTTACATCCCTGAGTTTCTTTCAACCCTGATGGGGGAAGATATTAGTACAGAAGGAAGACTAGTGACTGGGAAATTCCTGAGTATCAAAATGAGAAGGCTCTTTCAGTGAGGAAGTGAGCAAGGAGTTAAGCCAGGGCTCCAGTAGTTGGTCCTGTCAGGGAGAGTCATGTTGGAAGGAGGCATTTATGGCAGAGGATAGGAACAGTGATGGGAGTGGGGAAACATCCAGTGGCTCAGAGCAAGATGATATAAATTTATTAACTAATTCGAGTTTTAATTTAAAGACTGCCAGTACTTTTCTATAAATGGTCTTATTCACTAATTACTTAATATGTCTATTCAACTTAAGTGCCTGCTTGTTATGGGCAAGGACCAGACTTGTTTAAGTCAACATTGTGTATATCGTGATGTCAGCACAGGGCGAAATGTTTGGTACATGCCTGCCAGAGGATTGCTATCTGGTCTTAGTTTCTGTTTGCTCCATTCTATTTCGGTTCAGATTCTGGGACATATTTCCATGGCTGCATTTAGTTACTCATTTCCTTTTTCATTCAACGTATTAAATGCCCGATAAGAGCTAAAGATACAGACAAATTTCATACCCTCACAGAGCTTATATTCTTGGGGGAGGGGAACGTCTGTGTATGTATACATATGATGTGTGTTATATATATATACATACATACACATATATATGATACTTAAGCAATACATATATATATGTATATATATACACACACACACATATATATATATACATATATATATATATATATGATATTTAAGCAGAGTCCTGAAGGAAGTGAGGGAGGAAGCCATGCAGACTTCTAGAGGGAGAGAATTCCAGGCAAAATGATGGCTTAGTGCCAGAGGGCAGGTCTGTGCTTGCTGTATTGGAGGACCAGCAAGGAGGTTAGTGTGACCAAAGTTTAGCAGCAAGAGAGAAAGGTATAGGAAAGACTTAGACTAGGACCAGATTATTTAGCATTCTTAGGCAATGATAAGGACTGGGATTTATTCCAGGTGAAATAGGAAGACTTTGAATGGCTTTGAGCAAGGGAGGCAGCTGATCTCATTTCCTTCTCAAAAGATTTGTTCTGGTTGCTGGGTAGAAAACAGGTGTGAGGGGACAAGGGTGCAAAGTGTGTCTTGCTTTGGTCTAGAGAGAAATGATGGTGGCCTGGAACAGAGGGTGGTGGTGGAGGTGGGCTTCTCCCCAGTCACTTCCAGTCACTGTCAGGGTTGAAGGGTGATCTGTTTCATCACACTGATGACCTGGGTTCCTGGTTTACAATACCATATTGAAATTAGAGCATCCTGCATCTTGCTTTTAAAATTGTGATCTTGTTATTTCTAGGGCTTCAGGTCCTGATCAGAGCTGGACCTGGAATCTAGCAGTACAAAGGAAATGAATAAGAGAAGTTGGAGGTGAAGTAGAAGGCAGAGAAAGAAGAGTAATGGGATCTGGTTTCTGTTTACAGAGACCCCCCTGAAAATGCCCTGTCAGCCCAGAGGACATAATCCAAAATGGACACTGAAGGCTGTGTTCTCACATTCCATTTCATTCTCAACCCATTGGCTTCCATGCACATCGCTGCATTAGCTCCTGGCTTTGCCGTGTCCACAATGATGTCTACATGGACATTCAACACTGCATTTTGTTCATCACTTCCTTGACTCTGCAGCACTGGAAACTCTGTCCAGAATAACACACTCTACTCTTCTGCCTTCTACTTCCCTCTTTCTCCTTCTCCTTTATAAGTTCTGTCTCTTAGTTTTTCCAGTATTAGTGTTTCCCAGGGTTTTGTTCTCTGCCATTTTATCTTCTCTTTCTTCTGCCTCTGGTTGTTCCCATCCAGGTCTGGGGCTTCAACTATTGTGTATGTGTGCATGCCCTCCCTCTTCCGGTATTTATTCCTAGCTCTGACTTCTGAATTGAGCCTCAGACTGCGATACCAGCTATCATCTGGTCACTTGCTACCTGTTTATCCCAGCATCACCTAAAATTGAATATTTCTAAACCGACTTTGCAGTCTCAACCTTCTCTAGACTCAGGCTACCTTTCTCTGGTTATTCTGCTTCTTGGTTTGTGGAGCCATCCTGTATTCCTTCTCCTTTCCACCCAAGCCCTTCCTCTATCAGACATTCACCCAATCTGGATGATTTCTGGCTCCTAAATACATTTGAATCTTCCTTTCCCCTCCTTCCCTGCTGGCACTGTCCTAGCTGAGTCTCTCATTATCTCTCTCCTGGCTTCCTACCTGACCTCCTTGCCTCCATCCATTGTCATAACTCCCTCAGGGATCTACTTATCCTGCAACCTGATCATGTCCCTCCTTTGCCATAAACTCCACAGGATTCTCGTCACATGTAGTGTACTCTCCGGTTCCTGAGGAGACCAGGCAGGGGTGTTCACCTTCTGGTCCTTGCCCATCCTCCGGCAGGATGCCTTGCACCCCTCTCCCCGCCTTCCACTATCTTTCTCTCTCTCGATCATTGTATCATGGCAGTACTTCTCACCACTGTCCAGTCACATCAGGTTTCAGGCTGGTGCTCATGCTGCAGCCTCTGCCTAATAGACCCTTCCTCCTCCTTTCTGCCTGGAGTGTTCTGAGTGTTCCAGGTCTTTAAAGCTCACTTCAGTGACACACATTCCCTGGAATGCCTTCTTTAGTCTCCCTAGGATAGGTTCTATGCCCTTCCTGAGTGTCCCTGGTCCCCTTATAGTATCCTGTCCTCATAATCGTAGCATCAACAATCAGTGATATGCTTCTATGTCTGCTTCCTTTTCTGAGCCTTCATTTCCTTATCTGTAAAATGGGGATAATAATAGCACTTATCTCAAAATATTATTTGGAGGATTAAATAAGGTCATCCATGTCATGAATTTAGGAGAGCAAATGGTGCATAGAAAACCTGCTAATAGCTATGATGATAACAATATTGCCAACAACAATATTATTACTATGCAATGATTAAAGTAATCATATAATGATTAATATTGTTAAGAAAATTAGCACCTTATTGATGAAAAGGACCCCCCCCCATAAAGAGTGCCTCTCTAACAGACCATTAAGCAGTTTGAGAATGATATCACATAGTGGACATGCCTGAAATAGTGTGAGTTTTTCTTTTTTCTAAAGTCATCTGTGAAGAGTTTTAATTATGGGAGAACATGGGCAGTATTTAGAGATGAAAAAACAGGGCGCCTGGGTGGCTCAGTGGGTTAAAGCCTCTGCCTTCGTTCAGCTCAGGTCATGATCTTAGGGTCCTGGGATCGAGGCCCGCATCGGGCTCCCCGCTCAGCAGGGAGCCTGCTTCCTCCTCTCTCTGCCTGCCTCTCTGCCTACTTGTAATCTCTCTCTGTCAAATAAATAAATAAAATCTTTAGAGATGAAAAAACAGAATGTATCCAGTCCCTGGCTGCAACACAAAGCTCTTATCCCAGTAATGGGAAAGGCCATAGTTTTCAAATCATGTTTTCAGTTCTTGAGACCAATATTGCAACAATTTAAACAGGTATCAATACAAACTAAATTACTGACTCTGAAGGGCTTGGTGTCCTAAGAATAAAGGCATACCAGAATAAAGTCTCATACCGGAAGATACACTGGACCAGGAAAAACTGGCGGAAGGGAAGAGACACTTACTGAGCAGCTGTTATGTACTAAGTATTTTACATACATCTGTGAATTTAATAATCACAGTTCCACGAATTAACTAATATTACCCTGCTTACACATGAGGCACAGAGAGGCTTGTAAGTTGTCCTGCATTATAAAGCTAATTTTGTGACGCCAAGTGGACTACTTGTCTTCAGTGGTCAGCTTCTCTTTGCTTTCCTACTTCAAATTCTTCAAGATTCAGTTTAAGTCCTTCCTCAGGAAATTTCCACACCCGGCCATGTCCACTGTCATAATTGCATCCTAGGCTTTTGTCTCATCATTCTGTAATTTAGTGTGACGGACTATTCTGCTCAGTTTGTAAACCCCATAAGGGTAGGTAGGGGCTGCACCTCTCTGGTTCACACCTTTGGGACCAAGAACTAGTACAGCATCTGGCTTATAGAGGTGCTCAGTAAATGCTTGTTTAGCTTTCTCATCTTTAAAAAGAGATAATGTGGAGCATGTGACCTGTAACATTTCCTCCATTTCTTTGTTTCTGATACACTTAGCAAAGGCAGAGACCTGAACAGGACTCATGTCCCCAGGCGGCTGGCTGATGCTATAGGAAGGGGTATGACCACAGATGCTGTGTGCCTCACTTGTTGTCAGAAATTCCATTCAGGTCTTTTTACTTCTAAGCAGATGCCACAGGGGCTCTTCATCTTTTTTCTCCTTCCTGGGGAGCCTGGAGACAACCTGCAGTTGCTTTCCTCTTCAGCACTGCTGCCACTCACTCCATCCTTGACGTCCTTCTCTCTCCAGATCTGGGTGGGAAGTGGGGTGCAGTCTTTCTGTGGACACACACACACAGCCTCTGTCACTGTACAGAGTTTTACTATGAATCAGTACAAAGGTACAGCTAGGAGAACTGAAATAGTAAATATAGGGAAGTTATAAAGCCTAAAATAACCTTTGTTAATTATCAGAGACCTGATTCTTGGTTTCTGGTTCCTGCGCATGACTCCAAGACTGCCTGGTTCTAATCTTAGCTATTGGAACCTCAATTCCTCATCTTTAAAATGGGAGTAATGGCATCTAGTAGGTTGAGAAATATAAAATTGCCATTTTGGTAGGTCAGAGGTGTCAAATACTAACAATTTCATATAGCTCAACATAATGCATCATAGG
The DNA here is from genome assembly GCA_002007465.1 of Ailurus styani. Classification (NCBI taxonomy): domain Eukaryota; kingdom Metazoa; phylum Chordata; class Mammalia; order Carnivora; family Ailuridae; genus Ailurus; species Ailurus styani. The sequence continues at coordinate 2,898,654 of LNAC01000213.1, read as the reverse complement.
ATTGTTGTAGGTGAAATGAATAATGGATGTAGAGCACTTATCATAATGCCTGTCACAAAAGTACTCAATACATGCAAGCTATGATGATCCTAATGATTTTTATCCGAGTCACTGACTGAGGTCTTATTGGACTTATGCCCTCAGTTCAATTTTTATAAGTGGCACCAACCAAATAAATGCCTAGTTGTATCTGACCATTGCCAAAGAGCAAGCAGGCAGCCTCTGAAGGCACTTTTTCCAGTATACTGCCTTGAATATGATACTGGGAAAGAATGACAAGAGTCTCGTGTGCCGAGTGGACATGTTCAATCTTCAAAGCCCTCTACACTGAAAGAAAACTATTCATGAGCATCTCCATACACTGAATCGTCACCCCAGAGGCATTTCCTCACACTGTCTGCTTAATATTGCTGTGACCCCAACTGAGTCACTTAATATTTGAGTGACAGATCATTCGTTTTAATTTTCAAACAAATATATATCGAGTATTTGCTAGGTTTCAGGTAATGCCATGCTGCTTTCACAAACAAAAATTTATCCTCATAGTAATACTGTCATCCACTTTTCATTCATTCCACAAATATTTATTGAGCATCTATTAAATGTCAAGGCTTATGTTAGACAATGGATGCAATGTTAATGAAATTATATATAGTTCCTGGGATCTACTGGGAGACATAGTCTACTAGAAAGGGTAGACACTAAACACATAATCTTATGCAAGCAAATATAAAATTGCAATTATGAATGAGAATATACGGTATTGTGGCAGCAAGGAATGCAGAGCTTTGACCTAGGTTGGGGACATAAGATAAGCTGCTAACTCATACCACACCTTTGAGAAAATTAGATAAAGATGTCCTGGGAGATGCAGGTCTGTGTCAGAATATAGGGATTGTGAGTATGACTCAATTCCACCCATCACTTACCCCTCAGCAAGTGCTCTTTTGTGGGATGAAACTTGCACTGATGTATGTGACAGCTTAAGTTGGGGGACTTCCTTGAGGAAACGATACTATAACCCTTATTTTTAGAAAGGGGTAAAATTAATTATAAATAAATGAAGATATGTATTTGTATTTGGTAGAGTTGAGAGTTGGAGTAATGCTCCAAAAAAATTGTGTGTGCAAAGACCCTGTGGGAAGAAGAGAGAGGGTCCACTTGAAAAACAGATAATAGCCAATGAAGTTGGAGTTCAGAGGAATAGAGAGCAAAATGGGAAGGGAAGCTGATAAATAAGAACAGATTAGAACTTGTGGGCCTTGGAAGGGATTTTGGTCTCCATCATGAAAGCAATGAAGAGTTGCTTAACTGTTTGAAGTAGATGACAGTAACAGAACTAAATTTTTGTTTGCCAAGATCACTTTGGATGTTAGGCAGAAAATGGATTTGGAAAGAAGTGGCAAAAATGAATACAGGGAGAAGAGTGAGGAGGATGTTGAAGGTGAGAAATTATGACAATTTGTAATAGTGTGACATTCGAGGTGATGGAGAAAATAGTACATATTCAATCAATATTAGTAGCATTGATTTGATAGAATTGCTGATGGATTGAATACTGGGGACAAGGAGAAGAAGCAGTCAAGGATAATGCTGAAGATTTTGGCTTATGGAACAGCATGGGTGGCGAACCCGTAGCCTAAGACAGAGAAGGCTGGAAGAGGGCCATGTGAGGTGGGGGAAGGGCTGCATCGGGGTTTCATTTGCAACATCCAAGTGGAGTTGCCAGGTTGGCAGTAGGACACGTATATGGGCAAATCAGAGGAGAAATCTGTGTCAAGGATAGAATTCTGTGAGGTGCCTGTGCATAGATGACGTACGAAGCCATCGTGTGATTGAGACCACCAAGGAAGGAAATGTAGATAAGACAGGAAAAGCTTAGACAGGAAAGCTTAGAAATGAGCCTTTAGGAATCTTAAATTTATGGGCCAGATAGAAAGAAACCTGCAAAGTTGTTTTTATATCTATTTTCCAGAAACCAGGGCTCAGGGGAGTTAAATAATTTGCCCAAGGCAAATGGCTAGCATATGGTAAAGGTGAAATTTAAATCTGGACCTTTTACATTCTAGAATTCTCATTCTCCCATCATGTCACATTGTTCAGTCTTCAACAATTAGTTTTTTCAAAGAACTTTGAAGAATATTGCCATTATTTCATTTAGCATTGAATAACTCTATATTCTTCAATACAGCTATTTTTTTTAATACCTTAAAATATCCACGCAGCTGAGGGTGAGGAGAGAAAGGCAAAGTGGGTGCTATAAGGAAGGATAAAACACAGAAACTCGCCAGCCCCGGGGAGCCTGGAGTTCACCAACTTGACATAATTAGCTGTTCACTTAACACTCAGTAATTAAATGACTTTACACCAACCTCTTTATGAGAGAAAAAATTAGTCTGAGGTGCAGCAGACACCTTCAGGCTCTTTCACAAAACCTGTCTTCATGGCTGGGTTCTGTGGCTGGCTCCTGCTGAGTTACTAACTGTGCTGTCACACCTCCATGAAACACACAGGCACTCCTCTCTCCCTGTCTCAGGTCAAAGAGCTGAGAAACAGGTCCCAGCAAGTTCTGGGAATGAGATGCTGAGCCTCCGCTGGGTTGACTGTGTGCAGCTGCTTCTCCTTTCACTAAAGCAGATTCCCCTGGCAGTGGACAGTATGGGGGTTAAATCCAGGGTTCTGTGAAGTAAACTGGGACCTAGAAAGTTCTGGGAGGGGCTTTCTAGGTGTACCCTGTCCACGACTGGATGGCATTGGGTATGTCTTATAGATTCCTTCAGATTTCTCCCTCTTTATAATGAAAGGTCAGAAGAGGATTCTGGCTTGGAAACAGCACCAAAAGCAAAACCAAAGAGAGGGGCTTAAATAACATGGCTCTGTGTGACCACAGGCCCAGAAGGACTAAAAATTTCACTTTAGTTTCATTAGGGCAGGAAAGTGATTTCAATAAAGTGATTCAAAATGCCAGATAAACTGAAACAAGTTATTCTCACCTACCCACCCACTCAGACCAACAACAAACTAGGTTTTAAAATGTCTTACCTGGAAATAGAATACTTGAAAAGAGTCCGAGTTGGGCAAAATTTGGGACTGCCCAGAAATTACAGACAAAGGTATCCCCTTTGGGATAGCCACGTGGTATTCCTTACTTTGCAGCAACTCTAATTAAGATTGAATCATCGTGGAACTGTCCTTTTCTCCCAAGAGCTCACTGGGAACCCAAAGCTGCTTCTGCCTAAAATGACCAACTTTCATTGGTAATGATGACTTTGGTTAGCTTGCCACAAAAGCATTAAAATGTAGACCTCATAACATGGAAGTGACTAGGAGTATCGGGCTGCTCATAGCCTTTAGGTTCTTTTGACATATGTCAGTGTCACTAATATGATGGTGTAGGTGGGATGTAGCAATGAAGAAAATGCTAATCATGTAGTCCAAGGACTTTAAATTTCAGTCCATGCCCCACCATTTTCCAGCTGTATGACCATGGCTAAGCCATTCAGTTCAGTTAACTGAACATGTATTGAGTGTGACTAGGGAGCTTGACCACAGCTAAACAATGAGGACTTACAGGTTATTATGTTAAGGAATTTGAATTTTTTTAAAGGATAGTAGGGAGCCAGAGAACCATCTTGAGCTGGAAAATGACATGATCAGATGTACACGCTAGAAAGATCTCACTGGTGTTGGTATGTAAGATGGATTGGACAAAGATAAGGATAGACAAGGAAACCAATCAGGAAACTTCTACAGTTTTCTAAGCAAGAACTGTAAATATAAGAACTAGGGAAATGATAACAAGGTCACAAATGAGGTGATAGATATGAGGTGTGTTAAGAAAGTAGTAAAGGGAAGACGTTGTTAAAGCTGGATATGGAGTTAAGGTAGAAGTAGAAGATGATTTAAAAATTTTGGGTATAGGCTACTCCATAGATATGACTAACTTCATTAAGTTAATAAATAAAGGAAAAGACCAGATTTTATTCTTGATGATGTTGAATTTGGTTTGGAGAACGCTTAGTTTGAGGTTTCTGTAGAGGATTCTAGATGGAAATATACAGTGAACAACTTTGGTATAAATCAGGAGAAAGTGTGAGTAAGAGGTAAAGATTTTGAAGCTATATTTATACATGGTAGATGAAATTGTGAACACAGAAAACCTCATGCAGAGAGGGTGTGCAGAATGAAAAGAGAAGACTGAGAACAGAACCCTCTGGGAACATTAAGCATTTAGGAGGCAGATGGTGGAAGAAGAGCTATGAAGTATAATAAGGAGCTATCAAAGTAGGTGAAGGAGAATCAGAAGAGAATCCCAGAGAAGAAAGAGCTTTACAGAGAGCATAGCCAACAGTGTGAAAGTCACCAAGAATTCATGTATGATAGGAACTCAAAAATGGGTGCCTGAGATGGGTTGACAAGATGGATTGAGAGGTATGTGGAAATATTTTATAAGTTCACTTGTGGAAAGAAGGATAAATTATATGGTAGTAATTACTATTGCGTGAAAGGATAAGATATTTTTATTCAGATAGAAGAGACTTGAGCCTACTCATATCCTCATGTGCTAGTAAGTAATAGCCAGGGAAGGAGAACTTGGATAGAAGAGTCTATTGATGAGGTTGGAGTCCTTAGACTGGAACCTTGTTTAAGAAGGAAGGATATACTTTAAGCAGATCTTTTTTTTCCTTGAAAAACAATGGGAGGGAGATGAGAATTGTTGTGGATTTAATTATCTGTAACAGGGTGGGTAAGAATTCATGGGAAATGTTACCCAGTGACCGCTATTGTCCTTATCATATGGGTGGGAAGCAACGTTATTTTCAGAGTGTATAGGAGAAAAGGATAGATTAGGAGTTCAAAGAATGTGACAGTTTGTAGTAGCTATGAATTGGACAGGCCTAGAGCAGGGAAATACACAAAGATTATAGTATATCAGTGAAGATTCAGCAGGGGATGGCAGGGATGGCATCGATCCAGAGGGTAGTGGATTTTCTCCATAAGCACCAGCTGCTGGAGTATAAATATGCAAAATGTGGATGTGTAGATTGGTCTATTTGGGGAATTTTCTTTAAGGTGGATAGGTAAAGAACCAAGGTAGAAGGTATTCAAATTGCAAGCCAGAAAGATGTTGATTGATGAACCACAGAGTACAGGCTCTATGTGAAAGGATAGAAGTTCACAGACATGGTAGATCTGGAGAAAAGTGATGTATTAAGAGGTAGGATATAACCCATGAGATTGGAGGATAAGGATAATGGGAAAAGGAAATGAGAGAGCTGGACATTTTGAAGGTTGAGGTTAAAAAGAATGGAATTTAAACTTTGACATGGTGCAGAGCAGGGTGTGCCATGACAGAGCAGTGGGATTGGATGGTTAAGTAGAGTGGAAGAGAGGGCTCTTGGACTTAAAGGGATCAAGGAAATCTGGAGCAAGGTTATTGAATTAATGGTCCATAAATGGAGGAATATAGGAACATGGAGGTGCATGGGGATGCAGAGAGAGATTGCTGAGATGCCACGTGGAGATGGGGGTATTACCTTCAAATAACTGAATTATAGTGTTGGGAATTTTATGGGGCCCCATAAACATCATCCTTTGTTCAATCTTAGTTTGAAGCCAATTAAGAAAGATATAAGAATTAAAACAGACAGGGATCAAAAGGCTATTTTTATTACTACTACTGGATTTAATTTGGGATAATGTGGCTTATATCTGCATATAAGTCTGCTGTCTAATATGGAACCATAAGCTTAGCCACCCAGGCTTAGGCAGCTGTGGATCCCTGGGGAGTGAGAGGCAGACCCTTTTCAGATTATCTGAAAAAGGAAAGGAAACATGCTCTTTGAAGAAAGATCAACTTCTAAAAAGAAGATAGGAAGAGACGGCTATATGCATGCTTAGGTCTGTAGCCAGAATCATAAATCATTTAGATCACCCCACCTCAGGCAGGAAAAAAAGAGAGTCTGGGTGTATAAAGCTAGTGATACTTTCTGTTCATGAAAGGAAGTATAAGGATTAGAGACAAAGGTTTTTTTTCTCTAAAATCTTGAATCAGAAAAATGGAAATTGTTCAGGTGTTCCAAGTAGAAAGAATTTTTCTTTAAATTGAGGTCATATTTATATGCAGTGGACATGCAGAATAGGAATCTTGTAAATAATAGGAAACTGTAATAACAAACTTCTCTGCCACATAAAAAGGGGTAACAGTGGTGGTGAATTACAACAGATAGTTCAGCACATCCCCCCCCCCCAGTATATAGCAGCAAGAAAATGATGTAGATAGTGGTTGGTTTAGATGTCAAAAGAAAGTTCTGTGGTGAGGTGGAACACTAAAGTGGCGCAGGGGAGCTGGGAGAATGATGATTCCTTCTCATGACCTCATGGTGCTTGTGGTGTGAGACTGAGTGTGTTCTCATTTGAATAAACTGAAAATGAAAACATGGTTTTCAGAGAGAGCCTTATTTCCATTTAGTAAAAAATAGAACAGCTAAAAAAGTAGAGATTTTAATTTTCCACAATATATAGGTTCCAGGGTGCACAATGAAAAGATCTGGCTGCAAAGGAGGACAGTGGAGGGGGTATGTATCAGTGAAAAATGTTGGGGGATGGAGTGGAGATAACATGGTTAGCTTCTACCACAAGACGGGAAGATCAAGGCTGGTCCAACTTGACCTACCCAACTAGTGGGTGCTTGTAGAGGATCAATGTGATTCTACTGAAGAGGGAATCTAAATTGTCTTTGTCAGGGACATCTTGGTTGTAAGAAATAAAAACCCTCTGAAACTACTTTAAAGAAAGGGATCAGAGAAAACTTAAAAAGCCCAAGAGCAAAAAGAAAAGCTGTGTCCCAAGAACTAGATAAATTGAAGCCTAGGTGTTTCTCTGTCCATTTCTGCAACAAGTATTCCCACCCCCACTTCTGTCAGCACATTTGCTTTTTTCTTTTCATGGAGATAAGGTTTATCTGCCTTGGTATATATGAGGTAGGAAGTGGATTATAGTTCCTGCTTGACCTTTCAGATTCCATGCCCCACATCTTCCCTCCCCACCCACCGTTTTTTAGCTAGGTTCTCTATGTCCCAACTTCACATTCCTAGGAAAGATAATATAACTGGCTCCCTTTAGGTCAATAATCTATTCAAGATTTTGTCAGCTGTGTCCTGGAACAGAAGAAGGGTCACTTGACCCCAATGTGGAGGGTTGGTTCACACTTCCAACAGGGTCGATGGGTCATGCTCAGTTCTCAGAGAAAAAAGCATGAGCTATATATGAGTCCAAGAGGTCTCTATAACACAGACAAAATCTAAGAGAAAAGTATAGATCCTGGGATAGGGAAGACACAGGAAAAATAAGACAAGACGTATGGTCATAGAACCTATCTATTTAGTTATCTCTAAATGCTAGGATGAATTGATCAGTTTTCTCTGGTTAGGGTTGTTATAAAAATTCTATAAGAGAAGTAATATGAAAGCGGGATGTAAATGTAAGGTTACCTCTTTAGACTGGATTATGTTATTCTCAGTCCAGAAAATCTGAAGTCATTTAGCTGTGTTCTAACCTGGGTTGTTCTTGAGTCTCCAGTCTCTTTCCTGGCCCCGATTATTGGGAATCTTTTGGAGTCACATATTTCACCTCCTAATCAGAATTTTTTGTCTTTATCTTCTTGATAAATATCTCTTGATTATTATACTCTATCTTTGTGTGTGTTTCCAGGCTCAAATCAGATTCTTATTTAGAGCCATTAACCAAGATCTTTCCTATATTCTGGGAATGGCAGGATCCCTTCTTTCTCTGCCACCAGGTAGAAGGAGTGATCTTCAATACCCTGTTGTCCTTAGGGTGGACATTATGCTTTGAGAGTCTTCTGCACACAGTCTATAGTCCTAACCATGTAGTGATTCACAGGGTGAGGCCACTGATGATCACTCTGCTCCCTCACCACCCCATGCCTGACAGAGCCCCCATGGTGATCAGTGTCATGCCCTATTCCTGAACGTGACCATTCCTGCCTCCTCACTGCATATATTAGAACCTTGATAGAAGTTCAGGCAACTCTTTTCATGAGGAATGCACCGGGATGATGCAGAGTGAGAGGACCAAGAATTGGGATCTTATCTCACTAATCCATTCTCGTACCACACAAGGGCTGGGGGACCTCTGCCTTATAGTTTAGGACTTTGGAAGAGAGTCACATGAATACACCCTTTTTCCTGACTCCTCTGTACTTCCTCAGTCCCCTCTTGTCTTCTTTATGCATCATTCTTCATTTTTTCCCCACACATGGGGTTGCCAATCTGCTCTTTCAAAAAAACCCATGAGAAAGGAATCTAGCGCCTCTGTATCTGCTTGTGTTTTAGAAACATTGGTAGTCCTCATTTCAAGTGGATAAAAAGTAGATTCTTTCCTCTGCGTTTGGATTTGTTGACTCTAAATAGGGATAGACTGGCTCTTTGAACAGAGTGATGGTAAGAAAGATGCTTTGATTCCAGTTCTTCACTGCTGAGGACCGGGGTCATTTTCTTCCTGAGATTCCCATAGTCAAACATTTCTTGGTACAGATTGAAGACAATCAGTTTAGTCCCTGAAAAAGGAAAGTGTATTTTTCCTACTGACTTAATTTTAAATCTGCATCTTCAGAAATAAAAACCCTGATAATATTGTGTAAGGAGCATTGTGTAGGACTCCTTTATTAGGAGTCCTACACAATGCTCCTTATTTTTATTACAAAGTGCCATCACATTGGTGGAAAGTGGTATCATATAGGACTCAGATGAAAATGGCACTCCCAAGTAGTTTCTTTTTGATCGCTAATGTTTTCATTTGCTAGAAGAAAGTTTATTCTGACACAGTAAGACTTGTTCTTTTAGAATATCATATATCTCCTGTGTATGTGTGATTGTCATCAAATACCTCCACATGCACCCGACAGAAGAGTCTTCCTGTGTGGGATCCTACCATGTGGTTTTGTTACTAACCTTCATGAATGAGGCTGTGGCTAGGTCCTGAAGAAAGTCCAATCCTTCAACATTACTCTAGATTATATAGTTTGCCTCATATTTTGTCCCCATTCCTCTTGTGGTTAAATAGCGTAAATGTGCTCAATGTCAGTAGTGTCTAGAATACTCTTCTTCAGTCTGCTGGAGTGATTTAATGGATAGATGGAAGAGATAAGAGAGGAAAAAAGAGAAGAGGAAAGAAAATTAAAGAGCTCAAAGTTTGAGCTAATTTTTGTCAATAGGAATTACATTCAAATTGAAAGAAATCCAATGCAGTTTAAAGTAATAAAGCAAATGAATATTCATTTCAAAATACAAGGGTGATCTGTCTAATCTCAGAGAAAACGAAATGTTTATTATGACCTGAACATTTTATGGGAAGGACAGATATTTGAGGAGAGTTAAACTCTGCCCACAGCCATGTTAAATAATATCGGGCTTGAAAAATAAAATAGGTAACTCAGTTCTGGTCCTAAAGGAATGTAATTCTTGAGATTAGATTTATGAAAGGGACATATAGAAAGTAGCACAAGTAGGTCATGTTAAGCTTTATGTAAGTGGGAGCCAAAATGTGGACTATAAACTGTGGAATAACAGGAGGGAGAGTAACCCAGGGTGGTAGCCCATTGGTTTTTTTTTCCCTTAAGATACAGGCTGTCTCATGGGAGAAATACACCTCTTGTTTTAGCTGCGAGTCCCTGGATTCCTTCTGTGGGCCAGCAGTTTTGTTTTTAGTGTGTCAACAGCTATCACTATCACAGAGATAGTGGCCAATACCCATGGGTAATTCCTTCTCTGTAAACTCTACTCTTGGCAGAATGTTAGGTTTCTGATCCTTTTCTTTTTTACTAACTTGCTTCCTGTACACGTTTAGCCATTTCAACTTCTTGTTCTTTTTTGTTCTTGAGCTGTTCACTCTAGGACTTATGATCAGCAAGATCCTACTGAAAGAAAGAATAAGAAAGGGAAAGAGAGAAAGCTAAAGTTCAAACTCTTTGCTTATAAGCTCCTACATACAGTTCCAGTGTATTTAGAATATTCTGCACAGTGTGTAGTGGTAATTGATAATGGTGAAGCTGTACAGTAGGTTTAAGTGGATGTCAGTAGAATAAGAAGATACTATCTGCTCCCTATTCAGTTTCTAATTCTCTGTCAATCCTGCTCTCTTGGTTGGTCCAAAGCTGCTGTCTCCTCCAGGTGATGTTTAAACCTGTCCCTCTCCTCCTCTCCCATACCTTATGAAAAATGGTTGTGCCATCTGCAGCTGTCAGAAGGCTGTGGAGTAGGGAGTACGGCTCAATGAATATACAAATGTGCAGCTGGACCACAGCCCCTTCCAGAAGGCAGCTGGAATATAAATCACAGTGAGCTCACACTTCTCAAGTAGCAGGCTGCCATTGAGGGGCTGCCATGCATAAGGGACTGGAGAAAAATAGAAGAATGTGAGAAAGGTCTCAGTGGAAATAGGCCCTGCAATATGTGGAGAGGTTGGCTGGAAAGACAGAGCCAAGAGCAGCATGTTCTAAAAAATCAAATTGCTTGGGCTCTTGCAGATCATGGAACAAAGCAAAGCACAACATGGGGGTTATTGAGTTCTAGTATATTTGCTTCCCTTTGAGCTTATGGGAGCCTCTTAGGATCTCTTCCTGCCTGCCCCTCCTCCGCCTCCTCCCTGCCCCCGCCACCTCTCTCAGCACCTCCCATTTGCCAGGCACTGTGCAAGGTTCTGGAGTCACAGTTGTAGTTCTTGAATCAAATGAAATTTCTGCACTAAATTTTGATGGTGGAGGGGCATGGGGTTTGGCGGTGGTGATAGGGAAACAGACTTTATAATAACGATGGTTATAATAAATCAAAATGCAATGTGATGAGTTGTAATGGAAATAAGATACCAGAATCTGTGAGATGTCAAGGGGCAGAATTGGTTAAGTCTGCTTTGGATTAGTTTTTCAGAGGTGACATTTGAATGAAATCTCCCAGCATGAGTAGACATTCCATAGGAATATCAGGAATGATATTCCATAGGAAGATCAGGATGCAGTAGAGAAATAGTAGATGGAAGGCTGGGGGCAGGAAAGAGTGCATTGATTCTCTTTTTGTGGCCAAAATTTTAATCAGCCCAAATTATTGAATGTTATTCTTCAATCCTCTCTTACTAAAGTCAGTGCAAATTCTACTTGTGGACTTGTCTTTCACACAACTGGCTTCACCCTAAACACATATGGCCCATATACCCCTGGCTCCCCATGAAAATAAATCAAATAAAAATAAATTTAACTGCTTTTTCTTTTCTCTCTCTCTTTCTCTCGTGCACACATGTACACACAGACATACACACCAAGGATGGCAGGCAGCCTCTAGAGATGGAAAAAGCAGAAACTATATAAAACAGATTCTCCTTAGAGTCTTCAGAAGGGAACACAGCCGTGCTGACACCAAAACATGACTTTAAACCCAGGGAGACCCATTTCGAACTTTAGACTTAATAAACTGTAGGACGATAACTTTCTGTTGTTTTAAGCCATGAAGTTTGTTGTTATTTGTTGCAGTAGCAATAGGAAATTAATACAGATAGTATCTAGAATGATGTGCCACTAAAACAAATANGATGTGCCACTATAACAAATAAAAACGTAGAACTGGCTTTTGAATCAGGCAGTGGACAGAGGCTGGAATAATAAAGTTTTTATTTTTTTATTTTTATTTTTATTTTTTTTTTAAAGATTCTATTCATTTACNATTTCGAACTTTAGACTTAATAAACTGTAGGACGATAACTTTCTGTTGTTTTAAGCCATGAAGTTTGTTGTTATTTGTTGCAGTAGCAATAGGAAATTAATACAGATAGTATCTAGAATGATGTGCCACTAAAACAAATAAAAACGTAGAACTGGCTTTTGAATCAGGCAGTGGACAGAGGCTGGAATAATAAAGTTTTTAAAAATAAAAATGTGGGGCACCTGGATGGCTCAGTGGGCTAGAGCCTCTGCCTTCAGCTCAGGTCATGATCTCAGGGTCCGGGATTGAGCNGATCATGACCTGAGCCGAAGGCAGAGGCTCCAACCCACTGAGCCACCCAGGCGCCCAATAAAGTTTTTAAAAATAAAAATGTGGGGGCGCCTGGGTCGCTCAGTGGGTTAGAGCCTCTGCCTTCAGCTCAGGTCATGATCTCAGGGTCCGGGATTGAGCCCTGCATTGGGCTCCCTGCTCAGCGGGGAGCCTGCCTCCTCCTCTCTCTCTGCCTGCCTCTCTACCTACTTGTGATCTCTTTCTCTCTGTGTCAAATAAATAAATAAAATATAAAAAAATAAAAATGTGTATGTTAATGATTCTGCTAGTGAGAACTCAGAAATCAGTAAGGAGCATAATAGAAATGGCACATAGTCTTAGAGAATATCTAAATTGTTATGAAAAGACTATTGGTAGAAATATGGGTGTTGAAGTCACTGCCAGGGGAATGAGGACTTGAAAGAAAAATGTATAAGCAGTGAACTTGGATATTTAAATAAAGAGATATTTAAACGAAGTGTGGAAGGCACTGATTCTGTTGCTGTTTATACCAAATTATAAAGGAAAAGAGATAGATTGAGGGAATAATTGTTAAACAAGAAGGAGCCAGGCCTTGATAATTTAGGAGATTCTCAGCCTATCTGAATTACAGACAGTAAAATTTGGTGATTGACTGTCAGGAAAGTATGCTCTTAGAGAGAAAGCCAGGGACCTGGCTTTTGCTTGTGCCTCTGAAGGTTAGAGTATCTAGTTACACCAGGGGCTCTTCCAAGAGATTAGGTGTGTGAATCCCCTCAGCCATCTCAGGAGAGGCCAGGAATATAAATGAAATTATCTAGGAAAGATTTGTGAGGGAACCTCTCATTTAATGCAGTGAGTTCTCATGACATAAACTGGAGATACACAAAATATTTGAGAATTTTGTACCATTAGAAGCACTGCTACCTTGCACTAAAAAGGGCAGAAGGGGGTAAAAAATGAAAGAAGGTCATCGTACCCCCAAAATTCTGCAGGCAAGAAACTGGTTGATAAAATTATTCAGCTATAAATCTTTCGTGAAAATGAAAGGAAGACTGAGAGGGTGGAGCCTTTAGGCCAAAGGGCAGAGCTAAGAGTCATTATGGATTATTCCTAGGTTCTGAAACCAAATGGAGGTTTCCTGGCTGGATTTTGAAATTGCTTGGGACTTGCAATCTTCCCCCCTCCCCCATTTTTTCCCCTTTATTTCCTTCTTTTTTTGCAAGTAGATGTCTGTAACTGTTATCTTATGCCTTTCCCCACATTGTCTTTTGGGAGCAGGTAACTTGGTACTTGTGTTTCACAAATTGATAAATGGATGGATTATACCTAGACTTTCACCCATACGTGATTTTAATTAATTAGGATCAGCTTTTGGTTTCACTGATTTGTTGTTGTTTTCAATTTTATTGGTTTCTGCTCTAGTTTTTTTTTTTTTAATCCTTCTATTATCTTTAAGCTTGAATGTTCTTTCTCTATTTTCCTAAGGTGGAGGCTCAGGTTATTGATTTTTGATCTTTCTTCTTTTCTAATACAGTTAATGCTACAATTTTTCCTGTAAGTGCTGCTTTCTCTGCATCTCAGAAATTTTGGTAAGTTGTATTTTCATTTAGTCAAAATTTTTAGCTGAGTTTGAGGTTTCTTCTTTGACTGATGTGTTATGTTGGAGTATGTGGTTAAACTTTCAAATATTCGGAGATTTTCCAGCTACATTTCTATTGTGGATTTCTAGTTAAATTTAATTATAATCTGAGAACTTCTTTGTATGAATTTCTCTTCTTTTAAGTTTTCTAAGCTATGCGTTATGGCCCAGAATGTGGTTTCTCTTGGTCTATCTGTGTGAATGTGGTTAAAAAGTATATTCGGTTGTTGGATAGCTTATTCCATAAATGCCGATTATCAAGTTGATCTATAATGATGTTTAGATCTTTGCTGATCTTTACATCTTTACTGATTACAGCTTGCTTGATTTCTTAACTGCTGAAAGAGGGGTGTTAAAGTCTTCAACTCTAATAGTGGATTTATTTACTTTTTTCTTCAGTGATGCAAGCTTTTTAAGATTGCTCTGTCTTCTTGGAGAATTGACTCTTTTTCATTGTAAGATGCCCCTCTTTATCCCTAATAATTTTTCTTGTTCTAAAGAAGACTGATTTGACTAATATTAAAATAGCTACTCCAGTTTTCTCTTTGTTATTGTTAGCATGGTATATCTTTATATATAAATTTTTTCCATTAAAGAAATTCTATTTGAGTATTTATATTTAAAATGTATTTCTTATAGACAACATGCAGTTGTTTAATTGGATCTCTCACAGTCTCTTCTGACAGTCTCTGTCTTTTCATTAATATATTTAATTCATTCACATTTAAAATCATTAGTGATTTAGTTGAATTAATAGCCATCATATTTGTAACTATTCTCTGTAAGTTGCATTTGTTTTTTTTTCTTTAACTGCTTTCCCAGTTTTAATCGAACATTTGAAATGATTCTTTCTTAATATATCAATTACACTTATGTAAAAAAAAATTATTGGTTGTCCTAGACTTTGCAGTATACATTTTTAACTAAGTCGATTTTCAAATAGCGCTGTGATATTTCACCTGTAGTATGACTTCATTATGACAGCATATTCTCAGTCCCCCCCATCCACTATGACATTGTTGTCATTCATTTCACTCTGTATGCTATGATCACCCATATCAATTAAGAACAAAAAAAATGTAAGACTTTAACTTTATTCCCTTTCTGATGCTCTTCATTGAATTATATAGATGTGTGGGGTTTTTTTGTTTTGTTTTGTTTTAAGATTTTATTTATTTATTTGACAGAGAGATCACAAGTAGTCAGAGAGGCAGGCAGAGAGAGAGGGGGAAGCAGGCTCCCTGCTGAGCAGAGAGCCCAATGCGGACCTCGATCCCAGGACCCTGAGATCATGACCTGAGCCAAAGGCAGAGGCATTAACCCACTGAGCCACCCAGGCGCCCTAGATGTGTGTTTTGATGTATATCATTTTCCTTCTCCCTGAAGAATTTTCAAAACTTCTGTCAGAGAAGATGTACCAAAGATACATTTCCTCAATTTTTGTTTGTTGGAAAGAAGTTTCTATTTCTCCTTCACTTTTGAAGGATAGTTTCACTGGTTATTGGATTTTAGGTTGGTGTCTTTTTCTTTTAACACTTGAAATATTTCAATTAATTCTCTTCTCATTTGCCTGGTTTCTGATGAGAAGTCCACTGTAGTTCTTAGTGAAGGTGATATTTCTTCTGATTTCTTTGGAGATTTCTTCTGTGTCTTTCGTTTACAGAAGTTTGAATATGACATGCTTTGGTACAGTGTTTTTGTTGTTATTTTTATTATTTATCTTGCTTGGTATCTTCTGAGATCACTGAATCTATCATGTGGTGTCTTTACTTAAGTTTGGAAAGTTCATTATTTCTTCAAACATTTCTTCTGGTCTTTTCTCCCATTTCTCAGCATCCAGCATTCTCATTACTTATATGTCACATTTTCTGAAATTGTCCCACATTTCTTCGATGTTCTGTTATAGATTTGTTGTGTTTCTTTTTCTTTTTCTCTTTGCATTGTAATTTGAGAAGTTTTTATTGATTTTGTAGTGCCCTAATCACTCCTCTTAAGAGAGCATCTACATATTGCGATTCTTTTAGCTGTAAACCACTGTTCTCTTGATCCCCATTTGTCGTGTGGTCTGATATTGGTGAGAAGATGCATTCTGTAATTCCACCTCTAAATCTCAGTCATTTACTAGGTTTGTGGCTCTGGATTGTGACTCTCAAAAAGTGTTTTTCACAGTGGCATAAATTTTTTTTCATCCCTTAAGTGAGACAAGAAGGCTAGAAGGGGCTAGAGTGGGAGAAATGCTCTTCCCCAGCTGGGAAAATATTTTTCCCTGGAGTGTAGGTCTTCATGATAGAGAACGCTCTGGGTACATTTCACAGTGATTTTCTCCCTTCTCCACCCCTGTGAGATCCCAAGTGTATTTTTCTTGGCTTTTCACTGTGAGAACCTGGAGGGATGTTTGGAAGTAAAACCCATGAACATATGGTGAACCCCGTAGACTGTGAGCTCTTAGAATTTTCTCATTCTCATGCTAATCCACACCCAACTATCAACAACTCATCAAACCTACCACTTAAGTGTTCCTGTCAGTTGCCCCAACAGTTTCTGTTTCAGGTAAGCAGATCTTGAATGTGTCTCTGAATGAGCCTGTGTATGCAGATTGTGGGGTGGAAGACCTACAGATTCCGTTCTTTCTTGGTTTTAAGAAAAGTCATTGATTTTAAGTTTGTCAAGCTTTTTCTTTTTATAAGGACAAGTGTGACAACTTCTAAACTTTGTACCTGTTGGACCTGAAAGGGGAGGTTGTTACTGTTATTTTTGTTGCCATTACTATCCCAACTCTTACATTAAGGTAGGTGTTTTAGTTTAAGGGAGATGAGATAGAACTGCTACTTCCTATTTCCCAGTGGTCAAATTCATTTTTGCATTTAGTGTGCCAAAAAGAAAAGATCAGGTTTTGGTCATTCCTGATTTATCATCAGGATGACTATACACATACTGAAAAAAAAAAGTTGTATTTTTGTTTTGCCTTTCTGGAAATCAGCTACCTAGCAATCCCATCTCTTTGGAGTGTAGCTGAAAACCAGAAAATAAGCAAAAAAAAAAAAAATTATCCTGAATAGTTAATGTCACAAACGCAGGTGCTGAATTTCTTAAAATATAATTTTGATAGAAGCAAAACTATATGCAATGCATATATAAGTTACAAAGTATAATGATACAGCCATTAACTGTGAGTTCACCACCTGTCATAAAAGCAAGAACATTACCAGTATTTCCAAAGTTCTTTTTTGTCTGCAGGACTGCTAACCTCCTAGAGATGACTACTCTCCCAAGTTTTAGGCATATAGTTCATCTGTTCTTTGAAAAACATTTTCTTGTGTATATATTCCAAAACAATATAATCTTGAGTGTTGTTTGGTTTTTAGTTTTATTAAAATAACCTATCATGTTATATGTAGTCTTCTGGACTTGCACTTTTCATTTAATTAGCTATATGTACTCTCTGTGCCTAGTGACCCCTCTGCAAAATGGAGGTAATAATAGTACCTATCTCACCATATTTTTATAAGAATTAAATAAATTAATATTTCGAAATCATATAGAACAGTACAGGGCATATAGATCATGCTTTATGTGTTTGTTAAAGAAGACATATATATTTTCATTTACATTATTGATGTATTTGGAGTTCATCCATTTTTACTACCATATAGTATTTTATTTTACATAT
>LNAC01000213.1:2741865-2877911 GCA_002007465.1 Ailurus styani | reverse complement strand
TTTACCTGAAGGTGTCTTTATTTTTTTCTCAGAACTTCATATATTATTGCATATCTTCTAACTTCCATTATAGATAGCTCTTGAGAAGCCTGCTTTAAGTCTTTCATTCTCTTGTAGATGATTAGTCTTTTTCCCTGAATTTTTCAGGATATATCCTTTTGTCTTTGGTGTTCATCTGTTTTACTACAATATAGTTACATGAGGGTTTCTTTGTATTTATCTTGCCTGTATATGTTTTTCTTTATCTCTGGATTCTTGATGTTTATAAATTCTAGAAAATTATCAGTCAGTATTGTTTCAAATATTTCCTCTCTTCTTTATTTTCACTGATCTTTTGATGAAAAATTAGGCCTTTTCTTTCTATCCTCCTTGCTTCTAGTTTTCTCTTTCATAGTTTTCCTTGTTCTTGTCTTTCTGCTGTTTTCTGGGTAAGTCTCTTCTGTGTGCTTTTAATTTCAGTGATTCTATTTTTCACCTCTAAAAATCCTATTTATTTTATTTTACAAATTTTCCTGATAATTTCTGATTGGATTTCCTTTCATGTTTATTTACACTTTTTTTTTAAGATTTACTTTATTTATTATTTAGAGAGAATGTGAGTGGGGGAGGGGCAGAGGGAGAGGGAGAGAGAATTATCCATCAGATTTCCTGCTGAGTGTGGAGCTCAGCGTGAGGCTTGATCTCAGGACTCTGCAATCACTACCTGAGCCAAAACCAAGAATTGGCCACTTAACTGACTAATAATAAAGGTACCCCTTTTAAAAAACTTTTTGAAAATCAATTTATTTTTTACTTATTATATATTCTTAATTTGCTGATTCTGGAATCTAAAGTCTTTGAGGTTCCAAAGTCTTTGATTCCCCTTCCCCAGCTTTTTATACCTAGTAGCTTGTTTCCATGGGTATTTGGTGACTTTATAAAAATTATGAATCCAGACTTGATTTCCTCTAATCTGTTTTAATCCTGGGGATCTAATTTTGTTTTGCTTTCAACCCAAAATCTTGGTTTCCGGACAGGATTTTTATTGACTTTTTTAGAAGCTAGAGGTCACTACTGAGTGGGACTTCTTTAACCCCCTTAGAGGGTCTTTTTCTTTTTCTTTTCTTTCATTTCTCTTCTTTTAAGAGAGAGAAAGAGAGAAGGAGAGAGGGTGGGAAGGAACAGAGGGAGAAGGAGAAAGAGAATCTTTAAGCAGGCTCCACACTCAGTGTGGAACCTGACACTGGGCTCAATCTCATACCCCTGAGATCATGACTCAGAATCAGGAGTTGGATATTTAACCAGCTGAGCCACTTAGGTTCCCCTAGAGGGCCTTGTCTTAATGCTGGTATCTCAGGTTGCGCTCCATCCCTCCTAAGCCCTGTTCTTGCCGCACAACCTAGCTGCAATCTCATTATTCTAGGCTGTTCTTGGCATTTGTCCCCATGGTACATCTGAATTTGCCATTGGCTTCTGTTCACCAGTTGGACTTCAGTACCTCCCACTCCTTACTTCTATGAAAGCCCAGCAATGGTTTTTAAGTAATGTTACAGTTTATATAGGGTATAGTTCTCTCATAGTGGAAAGGCTTTCATGGCGTCTTGTCTACCATAACATTAATACAGTCATTATCTTTTATGCACTTCACTCTTAGTAGAGTCCTTAGACCCTTATTTTGCACTCATTTCTTTCTATTTTATGCTTAATTATATGATTTTCTAAATGGCAGCTTATTCAATGCATTAAGAAGGGACAAAGAAGGGTTTTTAGAAGTAGGCTAACAGGACAGAAATATAGCACCTTAACTCAGAGAAAACAACAAAAAATAGGAAAAACAACAAAAAATCAGAATAAGAACTCGAAAATGACAGAAACTTGAGGCGATTTGGTCAGGGGGTAAATACCCCACAGGTGTAAATGCAGAGACAGGATGGCATGGGTTAGGGCACACATAGGCAGGGCCCATGCCCTATCTGAACAGGCCCCTTTGTCCAGCCCTTTGTACCCTGAATTTTCCTGAAATTCAAGAGGGAAAATATTGCACTTGTTGGAAGTAGGCTAGAACATTAGTGATATAAATTGTGAACCATGGGTGATGATTCTCTCTTTATGGAATTGTTTAAAATCACAACATTTCTATAAAGGGAGATAGCAAAATCCTGGGTGTCATCTTTTGGGGAGAACAACAGCTCATCCCACTCTGGCTTCTCTCCACAGACCTCGCTAGTACCTTGACGTCTTCATGTGGCTGTAGCACAGCGTGATCATTTTGTGTCTGTTTTATGATCCTGAAGAAAGGTTAAATCATATTCTCTGAATTCTGTTAAAGGAATAGGAAAGTGCATAATGCCTTTTAGAAAAATTTCTGTCCAAGATAGCAAAAACAGGAAACTCTTATGAAGGTTTTCCTGGAAACTTTAGAAAAAAAAAATTCTTTCTGGATGATATACTTTTGTAGGAATTTTCTAAATAATGATTTTATTATGCATTTTTTATCCAAACACCTTTCTGTCAGTTTTTGCAGAATAACACGCTACCTTAAAATTTAGTGGCTTTAAACAACTGGGATTTTTTTTCAGTTTACAATTTGGGCTGGGATCAGCTGGGAGTTTGCTGGTCTCAACTGGCTTCACTCCTATATTTCTGCTAGCTGTCAGTGCCTCACTCACGTTGTCGGGGTTGCTGGTGGTAGACTGAGGTCGTGGGCTGTATGTGTCTTGTCCAGCTGGTTAGCTGACCTGGTTTGTGTGGTCGTCATTTCAGGGCTCCCAAGGGCTGTTGGAGCTCAGGCTCAGAACTCAGGCAGCACCACTTTGAGTCAAAGCAAATCACAAGGCCAGCCAGATTCAAGGGATAGGGAAATAGCTCTTTATGGGAGGAGGTGCCAAGTCCCATGGCCAGTTTTGCAACCTAGCAATGCCCCTTTGATACAGCAGAGACCCCTCCACCTAACTGCAGGCTCTGCGGCCCCTCACGGGTCCTTCCTCAGGACTCCCTCACATGGCCTCTGCTCCCGCACACCCACCCTTGTAAACACCCGCTCAGGTGGAGCCTTGACGTTAATGCCGGTGATAGTTCTAGAGGAGTACAGGGAGGACGGCAGACAGCAGGACCTGACTGCCAAAACTGCTCCTCAGCATTTTCCCTTGATCTGGAGATGCCCTCTGATTTGAGACACTCCGTCCTCTCTAAGTCGTGAGTTGCTGGCAGTTCCAGGGGAGAACCAAGATGCAGACCGCGTGTAAGCTCATCTGTCTGGACAGGGGCAGCCTGCTGCCCAGCCGTGGGGAGGGGTGGGGGGGAGGGGAGCGTAAGGACACAACCTCCCCACTTCCAGAACTGCTTGTGTTCTGCCTCTTCAGACTGCCCTCCCTCCTTCCCCACGCTGGGTAGCACCACATGGTGGGAAATCGCAACTTGTCACTTCTTTGGGTGTGATAGCAAAATCTTGGTTCCTTGAATAGAACAGTTTAATGTTAATTTGCAGGCAAAGAGGAACTGTGGAGATGTGTGTGTGTGTGTGTACACGTGCGTGTGCGCAAATGTTTGTGGAGGTGGAGGCTGATGTTCCTGAGACTGGATTCAAACTAAATCATGCTACATCTGTGCTGGAAGAGACATCCACCTAAAATCTCCCCCGATCCTCTTCCCACAGGATAAGCACCGTCACACTGTCATCCCCCACCCCATCCCTGGCCTCGGATTTCTTCCCTCTCTCCAGCTGAAATCCAGAGCGATCCTCTTCAAATTTCCTCAGGCAAATCCACCCCTGCCATGTAACTCTAATTTTCTCTAGTTACAGTTAGCAAACTCTGCCCTTGGTTTCTTTATGTCTCCCTTCTTCCTACCGCCTTGACTCTCTTCCTTTTTCTTATTCTGTGTATATTGTGGCAGTTTTTTTCTTCTGTAGCACACTTCTAAATAAACAACAAAGGGAGATGGAAGAAA
This sequence comes from Ailurus styani, assembly GCA_002007465.1. Lineage (NCBI taxonomy): Eukaryota > Metazoa > Chordata > Mammalia > Carnivora > Ailuridae > Ailurus > Ailurus styani. The sequence continues at coordinate 2,873,984 of LNAC01000213.1, read as the reverse complement.
TAGCAAAATGCTAAGCAATATTTTTGACAGGTTTTTGTTCCTTATCAGAGCATTAAGAATCTAGCTATAGGCGATTCTGTTGGAGGTAATACACAAAGCCCGTTACACAGATATGATCCCCGGTACTAGAAATTTAATTCTTCTAAGGCGTGTTCTCCTTGTATCTCTCCTAAATTCAGAGTAGCTTATGGGCAGTCATTTTGTATTAGATTGAATTGTGTGAAATTGCTGGTGCTCAACAATTATTGACATACAAAAATGGCAATTTCATATGACTCAAACTATTTTGTTAGTCCACTAAGATTTTTGATCAATTCTTTAGTGAGACATTCTTCTGCTCAGCCTAGATTAAACCAGAAAAGAAATTGCAGCTTTCCCATCTTCCCTCCACTATTGCCATAGCCCCCTACTTTTCTCTCCTTCCTTGACCTACCCCAGAGTGGAGTCATTGCCCCTTCCCCTAGATTCCCAGTAGATGGTACTCTTAAAACTCTTATACCATTTTCCCATGATAGTATACATGTTTGTGAGTATGGACGCTTTGGTGGTTTTGAGTCCTCTAAAAACTTGGCCTGTATTTTAATCCTCTTTATATCCATTGCCTGGCCCGTGGCAAATGCCCCATCAGTGTTGATTAAATGGATTTCCTGTCTGCAAAAATCATCAACATTTTCATTTCCTATTTCGGATGGAGAAGGGGACTTGGAGGCAAGCAAGTTGCTAATATTAAAGTTAATGAGCTTGCAAACATTCCATTTAAGTTTGGACAGAGAGAAAATACTCAGGGCAGTTTTGTTTTCCCTAAACCTTTACCTGTCCCAGTTGTGATTAGTTATTCTAGAAAAGATTAATATATCTTTAATCCAACGACATCACATATTTCTCACTTATTTTAAGCAGCAGAGAGGACACCTTTCAGATTTAATGTTGAAATACGCAATAATTTCTATTTAAACATCACTTTATAAGCAATGAATTTTTGTTTTCTCCATTAATCAAATTTAATTTAAGCCTCACAGTACCTCAAGGGAACTCAGCTGGCCAAGAATATACTGGTTTATTTAGGTGTGAAACTCCTGCTTAGTTCTGAGAGAATGAGATTTTTAAATTCAAATTCAGTTTGGTTTAGAGCTAGCCCAAAATGCTAAACCCTGAATCTTAGAGCTCTTTTGCTGTCTTGACTCCTCGGTCTTAGCAAGCGCCTGAGAAAACTGTTTCCAAGTTCGAAGAGTTCAGCCACAGGAGGGGCCTAAGCCGGTGAGGTTGTAGCTAAGCATCCTATGGCCCTGCCAAGGGCAATTAGAAGCCCTGGGACCTGGGATGGAGAAGAGCAAGGGTCTGACCCAGTGGGAGGCTACAGCCTGATTCTGCATCTTTTTCCAAGGGGCTGGAGGAGGGGTTGGGGGTGTGGGCACACAGTGGAGAGCAGAGCAGCTGCCACAGGCGAGACTGGCTGGGGGAGCGCCATTGCCAGCAGCTCTGAGCTAACGATGCCCTCTTCTCCCCACTCAGCAGTAGCTCTGAGGCAGAAAGCAACAGAACAAGTGTCCCAAAAGGGATCTGTGTGACTGCTCATTTTGTGAAGTGTTTTTCCATTCTGCCCAATATGTTTTTATTAAAGGAGTCTAGAAACTACTATTTAGGCTATGGCTCTGGGACCACTGGGGTGGGGAGGGGATCCTGCCCCACCCTACCCAGTATTCACCCTCATTTCTCACTCACTTCAAATCATCTGGATTATCTCTTCAAGAAGGAGGGCAGGGGAAGAGAGTGAGTGTTGGAAGTTACATTGATGGTAGGGTTTCTAAAGCTTAGAGGTTTAAACCAATTGGTATGTTGGGTTGGCCTGAGGGACTTGGACATCATTGTGTTTTTTACAATTTTACTTAAGCAAAAAACATGTAGGAGTTACAGACTCCAAGTCCACAAATTCAAATGTGCCAAAATATAATCTATTTTTATAACTTAGATCAATTATATCATATTTCCACTGATGAAGAAATTTAATATTGAACAATTCAAGATAAACCCAGTCAATCCAGAGTTTCTCCCCCTCCTACCTCTCTCCTCAGAGGCTTGTAAGTTTCCAGGGTCCTATGTTACATCAGTGAGTGTAATTGAGGTCATGTCTGGTCTTTGGTCTTTGCCACATCTTCGTCCACTGAGAAGTTTGTATGCCTATGTGGTCTGGAGTGAGTGTTCCACTCTGATCGTTCTGTCCTCTTCTCATGGAAACAGGGAGGCTGCTGAAATTCAGCAGTCCCTTGTGGGTTCCTTTCTCAGGTTTCTTTGGCACCTGAAAAAAATTCCATATGCTTCCCCAAAGATACTTCAACAATGGGGAGACCCAGGGAGGCCCTACTTTAGGACCTTCCTTTCTATGCACTCACACTCATTTCTACCCTGATGCTGCTGCCTCATGGAGACCTGGGGATCCCTGGGTTCTGTCTCTCCTATAAGACACTGGTCCTCACTGATCTTAGACTCCCAAACTCTTCTGGATTTTCCATCCTCCCCTTCACTGAAATGTAGCATAAGGTACAGGCCAGGTCTTTTTCTTAGAGAATCCTTGGCATCTAAGCTTATTTATTGCCCTTTTTGATTATCTGCTCTCACCCCCAGTGATAGACTCTTTATTGACTTGGGTAAGATGGTCTGATCTTTCATTTGTTCTCCCCCAGACCTGTATTTGTATGGAACAAACTTGAGTCTCAGAATCTTTCGTAACTTTGGCTTTGATACTTGAAAGCCAAGATTTTGGAACATAAAAAGTCTTTTTTTTTTTTTCCTCAAACAGTTGTCTCTGGTAATCATTTCAAAATACCATTTTGACACTCAAAAGCTATGCTGTCCTTTAAGTATTTCTGTTGTAACAATCTTCCCTTAACATAAATGTGAATTTCCAATAAATGGAGAGGGAATGGGCAGTAAGGTCATTGGAAGTGGCGGGGGAACCACACATAATATTTGAAATTGTTATTTTGTCACACTTCTATTAAGTTCACTTTTTGTGTTTATGAGAGCTATAGTGAAAAATTACTCTTCTAAATTCAACTTCTGAGATGGTCTGAGAAGCATTGTACACTGTTGTAGCAATCACAGGAAGCAAGATCATGGAGGATCATATCTCTCACAAGAAGACTGAGTCCCTATTTCAAGCTTTGGGATGTGAATATTGCTTGTTTAGATGACTTTTACATTGCATTGGACCCCCTAACTTGCTCTCAAAGTAGGCACCAGAAGAAGCCAAAGTATGGCTTCAAGAAAAGCCATTATAACCCCACTCATCACTAGAGCTTCATGAGACCATGTTCAGGAACCTATCACTGGGGATGGGTATTTAGGCCACTACATCTGTTTTCACTTACTCTTAATAAATACATAGTTCATAAAGAACTTTACATTAAAAGAGATTGATCAGTTAGGTAGAATTGGGAAAAGCATGCATTTGCCTCCTATGACAGGAAGTAATGAGAAGGAAGTTGGTGATTGGAACAAATGATCAGGAAGGAATATATAGAATGAGAGGAGAACAGGACCAAGGACAGAATGCCAGCATCAGTAATATTTAAGAGGAAGAAAGATTTAGAAGTATCTATAAGGGGAATCCAAAAATGTAAAAGGAAAGCCAGAACGAGAGATCTGCTACAAAAGTCAAATAATACATTTCAAGAAGGGGGAAGTGACTTTCTTGTTAAATGCCTCAAACGAGTCAAGCAAGAGGGCTGTGTATATAATTACTGGTCTTAGTAAGGGCGCACCAGTAGAGTTGTGATGTTGGGAATGGAACTATCAAGGACTGAGGAATAGGGAAGGGACAGGTGAATGTAAACCAGTATTTCCCAAAACATGTACTTTGCTATTATCGTGCCAAGCAATATACCATGAAAAGAGAGGTTCTGTTTGGTTTTGAATGTCTTCAGTTGTAGCAGATATTCAAATGTTGGCTTCCTCATACAACCACATTTACAAGTTCTTCAGAGACTGCTGTCCCATTGCCAGGACCTGCCTAAATATCCCCACTGGTCACTTTCAGTTCTTTCTCGGCCTTGATGACAAATCTAACTTCAACAACCCAGCCCACAATGCTTCTGTTTATTGAGGTCACTTCATTATCCTAGTTTTGGTGAACTCTTGGGTGAAGTGTCAAGTTCAGCTTCTTCCTATAGGTGCAGATGTGGTCCTTGAACAGCATACATCTTTCTCTGCTGACAGTGGCTCCCCTTGGAGGACTCTCTCCTTGCGCTGTAGTCAGGGGGAGGGCCAGTTTGCCTTCTTCAGGCTTTTCCAGGAAAACTCTAATCAGGGTTAGGACTACAGTCAAATGGTTTGAGCAACTGGACAGGACTCCAGGACTCAGAAGACTGAGTGCTTGATAGGAAACCTGTAGCAGACTCCTGGTCAGATTGGTTGGTTTCATGACAGATGCATATGTGTGCGCACACGCGTGTGTGTGTGTGTGTATCTTTGTTCTTTTAAAGATTTTATTGATTTATTTATTTGAGACAGAAAGAGAGAGAGGGAGAGAGAGAACAAGCAGGGAAGAAGGGCAGTAGCAGACTCCCCACTGAGCAAGGAGCCTGATGCAGGGCTTGATCCCAAGACCCTGGGTTTATGACCTGAGCTGAAGGCAGACACTTAACAAAATGAGCCACCCAGGCCCCATTGTGTGTGTGTGTGTGTGTGTATCTTGATCAAATTATTAATCCTGACATGTTAACATGACAGACGGGGTGTGTGTGTGTGTGACTCAAATTATTAACTAGGACTTTTGTGGTGTCAACACTTTTTGATTCTCTTCTTTGTATTCCTACTTGAGCAAATAATTTATTCTGGCCATATACAAAAGATGCTGTCTTTTGCGGTCACATTTCTGTAGTCAGAGAAGTCTAAGCCTAGAATTTAGCTGTAGAGTCTTACGTTGGTGGCTGTCCATAATAATTTTGTAGCACATTCTCCATCCTTGGGTTTTGAATCACCTCCAGTATTAATTGTGACATTTATTTGCTTGTTGCTATTGTGCCCTAAAAATTCCACTTCTCTATATCATCCTGGTGTGAAGTGTCTTCCTCAAATCAAAATGGAGAAGTACGAATCTATGAGAAGTGTGTGCTACTGGCATTTATAACCCTTTTTTCTAGTATGGGATACACACCAAAACATGCCTTTTATTGGTCACAAAGCATTTGAAAGGTGTGTTACGTTTTATCATCACACGCTAGCTGCTTGTTAAAAGACTGGCATCCTCGTACCTCGAATTTTACATCCAGGTATGCATGTGTCCTCACCCACCTGTACTTTCATTCCCTGTCTTGAATTTCTGGAGGGTATTCCGGGTTCAGGAGTTTAGAGTTTGTGGGAGAATATTGCTCACCTGTGCCTCTAGTGCACAGTGTTCCCTTCTGCAGCCTTCTTCTGTGCTTGGTCCTTCCTCTTCGCCTCTTCCTTTCCCAGCAGCCTGGAGAAAGCCCCTCTCACTGTGAACCTCAGGGTGTGCTCCTGTTTGCACCCCTAGCCCTGACTGTAGGTTTCATGAAGAGAGTAAGGTTGGCTTATAATTTTTGTATTCCCGGAGTCAAACACAGTGCTTGACACATAATAGGTGCTCACGTTATGCTTACTGAAGGGCTGGAGTTCATGTTGGTGACCCAGTGTCAGGGTGTAGATTGTAAATACCCCCAGAGCTAAGGACCTCCTGGACTTTCCACTTACATATTGTTACAGAGCAGGGGCTGGCCTTTTTGTCTTTCTCAATGTGTGCTGGGGGGAGTGGGAGTGTTGTGTTTGAGAAGGGACTAAGGAGAGAACTGAAGAGAAAGGAGAATACAATTCTTTGGCCTTCGTTATAAATTGAACTGAGAAGAACATGAACTTTCTCCCTCCTCTGAACTCCCTCTGCACTTGCTGCCTGTACCACTCATCTTAGTACTTAATTAGCACATTGCCTTAAATTGAAGTCGCCCAGGATCATAGAGGGGTCTAATCTGCATAGTTACCTCAGGAATTCTGTGATGCCATGGCATGTTACATGGGTTCTGTTTTCACCAAGACTCCTATGTCACTGGGGAAGAACTGTGATGGAAACTTTGGAGAACCCCAGGAAAGAAGGTGAGGACAAAGTCTGTGCTCTATTCCCTTGGAAAGGTGTCCCAGGAAGTCAGAAAATGTATCCCAGTGTGGGGGGGAAAATCAGAGGACTGTGCTGAACCTCACATCTCACAGTAAGGTGCAAATGAGCAGGTTTTTGATGGCTTTCATGGATAGTACCAACTAATCCCTGTCCAGCCCATCTCAGAAATCAATGAAGCTGCACACATTTAGCAAGTGAGCCCAGCTACAAAAGACATTCTTCTGGGTGGGAAAACCTCCTTTTCATTGGGGGAAGGAGGCACAGGCTTCTTCAGCAGAGACAGATGGAGGGAGTCCCTAAGGGACAGGGGCAGAGGTGTGGATGGTGCAGGTGGGCCCCAGAGCCTTGGTAAAGAGGCTGACTGAAGCCTGGAGACCACAACTCTCCTTTTACTTCTGTCATTAAGTCGCTTTGACACACAGAAGAAGGTGAATATGCTAAGGTCCTTTTTAACCCAAAGGTCACCAGTGGCGATACTAAGTGTGTTGTGAGCCAAGGGAATTCTTGGTGTAGGCTTGAGTCAATTCCCTCAGTCTGAAGTGGAATGAGAAATTAACAGTTCTTGTTTAAACCGTTCCTTTAATAAGTCTATAAATCATAAAATAATAAGCAAAAACAGCATTTTAGTGAAGTCATCAGAGCCCAGATTCCAAGCCTGAGCTTTTCTCTGTTGTTCTGTTGTTGCTGTGATTATTATCATCATTATCTTTCTTGGGCTTTCTCTGAGCAAGTGACTCTACCACCTGCATTTTTTAAAACTCCCATATAACGGATATATATTAAACAGTTATATCTTTTAACCAACACGTATAATTAAACATACAAAACATTCTCTCACATCAGTTTGCCAAGGCTGTTGCTGTGATGTAAATGATTGCCCCAAACATCCTCTTTCTCTTTCCCTCCAAAAGCTTGTCCTGCCTGTATTGCCTGGTGCTGCATTTTCTCTTTCATTTTGCTTCCCACAGTCGTAGTGAGGAGCAGGGCATGGATAGTTTTCAGATAATCTGCTACTTCTGATTATCTGCACCATCGCTTCCCGACATTAGCATGCATAATCAAGTGTTGACTTTATATTTGCCCATTGTGCCTCCTCAGTTAAATTCACAAAGGGCAAAGGCACTGTCTGACCTGCCTAGGATATGCCTAGGATGGTGTGGAGCCAATCATGGGTGCCCCGTACACACTCATTGGGTGCCAGCCTGAATGCCAGATGGCAGCTCTTTGATTTGGCACCCCTCAGGTCTATTTAAGCACAGTTCACATCCGTTGGGATTTAGGTCCCATTTTATAACCTGCATTCTTCTGATCTTGGTGTGAAGAATGTACTGGAACAGCTCTTCATTATGATCCACATTAATATCGAGAGCCTCTAACAGTGGACAGAGGCAGAGATGAGCTAGGATTTCCCATCCTGGGCATGAGGACAGTTCAAGTGTATTAGTCCATTTCCTGTCTCACCCGTGACTATGGTGTTCCCCCACTAGAGGGCCAGTCTTTCTCTTTTTCTTTCTGGAATGTTGTATTTTTTAAATGTAAATACCCCTAGATAGGTAACACAGTAAATACTTATTCCTTCCTTGGTGTAAGTCAGCTAATGTACCAAACTCAAATGGGTATTTAAGATGGGAACTTAGATAGAGATTACATGTTTATTTAAATATTTATGGCTCAAGGACCTATTCTACATGAAGTGGAGACCAAAAGGCACGAAGGCCACTGATTGTGGAAGGTCTTTAGGAACGAACATGGTCCAAGCTTTCACTAACGGTAGTCAGTGTGTAAGTAAGTATGGTGGGAGGTTCAACTTCAAAAATAAAAACAGGGAACAAAAATCAAATGTGGTTTTCAGTTACCATCTTAAGGGGAGCTATAATGATAACCTGGAGACTAATGCTGTAGAAACTTTGAAGGATTTCTTAAGATTTGTAACTTCACTGTATTTACTATCACTGATAGTTGGGTTTTTTTTCAGTAGTTATTAGAAGTAAATCCTTAAAACCAAAATGGCCTTTATGATTATCTTGGGGAAAACAGGGAAGAGGAAATAGATGAGCAGACTGTTTTCCATACAACTGCCAGATCTTTGGGAGACAAACCACATAGATGATCCATAAAATGAAAAGAACAGAAAGGGGAGCAGAGGAAGCAGACATAAGCCTAAGAAAAGACTTTGGGCTTAACAATAGAAGGGTCCATTTGGGGGCAGAAACCAAAGCTTTCTATACCCTCTAGAAGCTAGAACAAAGCCATGTTGGAGACCAGGTACCCAAGTGAACAGTAGGGGAAGTCTAGACTGGCAGAAAAAAGAGCTAGACAGGAACTCGGGGAGCTACCCCTTCCCATGCTGTTCTGTGTAAGGTTGGCCTCCAGTAAAGCTCAAGGGAGTAACTTCCCATAAGGTTCAGGGGCCTTCAGAGTGGAAAGAAAGCTCTTGGTTTCAATTCCAGGCATGTACTTTTCTTCTTGAAGTGAGTTTAGATCACATTTCAGCAAGTGTCCTCCTGCAGGAAAAGGTCTTCATGTTAAAAATAAAGTTCACTGGAGACACACTTGATATTTCCAGTGGCATTTCTACCTGTCCAGCCTAGGGAGGTCTTAGCTCCATTGTCCATCACTGCCTCACCACACTCCCTCATGCAATTCAAGTCACTGGGTTTAATCTCTAAAGTTTAACAGTGTGGAGCCTAATTGTTCCCGAGGTCACCCCTGACACTGCATCCCCAGCTGGATGGAACCACATTCCCAGGGCTGATTTGAACTTGAGAAGAATAGATCTGGAGTGTTTTTGATGTGGGGTGAAAGGATGATGGGTGGGGGGTGAAAAGGTATCTTTCAACGCCCTTTTCTTCCCCATGTGTTCAAATCCCTGATGTGCTACAAACACATTGCTTGTTCTTAGGCAGTGAGGTCAAGAACTTGGTATCTCAGTCCATCTGCTTTGCCGTATGATTCGTGATAAGGTTTTTTTGTGTTTTGTTTTGTTTTTTAAGAAAACTAAAGAGAGCAAAAGTGTGATCTGGTTACCTCATGTGAGACTTATATAGAGCTGACTGGATGTGCATTTTTCATTTATCTCTTGGTCAGCATGGATGTTCCATGGCAACTTTTAATAAATATAATCCCCTTTTAACCTGGATTGGATAGGTATTTCAAGCTTGAAACAAAATAGTAGCCAACAAATACTTTAAGTATGCATACTTCCCAAATTTACAATGAACTTCAGATTTTTATAAAATGTGATATATTAGATTGTAAAAATACGTGTGAGCGTAGTGAATGTCATTAATAGAATTCCACCCTTTTAACACTGAACTGTGCTACAACATTCCACCTTCTTGCTGGAGGCATCTTTTGAGAGTGTCTTGGAGCTGGCTGCTCCTGATTGAATTGAGGGCAGATTTGGACAAGTATGGACACTATGAAGGGTACAGATGCTCAACTGCCCCACCCCTGGGGATGGGAACTGAAGCCTTGTAAGATCTGTCTAAAATGGCAGCAAACTCATTAAATGGAGTGGCAGAGTTCCACATAAATCTTGCCTTCTACAAAGCGGGCTATGTGTAGGAGGGAGTGGGAGAGCCCTGTGGAGGGGTGGAGAGACAGTCAGGCCGATTTAGCAGAGATGGCGCCATGGCAAATTTGATGAAGATGCTCTCAGAAGTAATTGTCGCTGTCGATTTTGAACCCTATGGAAAAATAACCTGAAGCACCCAGAGAAATGAATTTTCCCTCAAGTCACTAAGTGAAAAACTCCTCAAAATGATGATTTTATTCCTCACGGTGGAAGAGAGAGAAAAAGAAAAAGAACACGAAAGAAAGAAATATTTTGCTTTCTTCTGCTTAGAAGTTTGAATAATGAGGCCCACAGGCAGGAAGGGAAAGTAACGTGGTAGAGGGGATGGACACAAGAAGGAGCTCAGATGGGCCAGTATCTGGAGTGATCTCACTCTAATTTTCCACATGAGTGAGAATACAGCACAGGACCATCAATCACAGTCACAGGCAGCTCAGACTGCCACCTTCGCTGCTGCTTCCCTCACCTCCTTCCTCCCAGCCTCTTCCCCCTTTAAAGAGCAGGTGTAGTATGTGTGACTGGAAATCTGACCTGCTCCTTTATGCTGTGTAATTTATTTTTTGTTGTCCTGGTGTTTCCTTTAAACTAGTCTTATGTTGCAGCTCATCTGGGTATTACTACTTTCCCTTGAATCACAACACAGGATTCTTGCAGACTCACTTAGCAAACTTGAATTGAGCAAGAACTATACTGCCCTGTTAAAACCTGCTTGTAAATCCTTTTTCCCAAGGTCTAAGTGGCCACTTACTTCAAATGCCATTTCTTCTTGGAGATATCTGCATTTTCAAAGAACTTGAGGACTTATGGATGGGAAGTTGTGTTACAGTCTGAGAAAAGAGAGACTTTCAGGGGCAATTTTTGCTGGGGAGAGTATCTGAGGTCAGGATTCTCCCTCGCCTTCCATAGTGGCAGAAAAACGGCCTCTGTCCACTCCCTCGGGGAGGAGTTGGGGAATAAAGAGACTGCACTGTGTCAGGAAAGCAAATTCCTTATCTAAGACTGACTGACTGAGGTTTTACTTCTTAAGTCATTGCTTCATTAGTACATCCCTGTCTGTCTCCCCAGTCTTATATTTCAATTTCTGACAGGTTAATCAAGCGGCTGTAGCTAAATCATCTATTGTCCATGGGACACTGACCACTTTCAGATGCATCGTCTTGCATGAGAGCTCTTTGGCTACACTGGTTCTATTCTGCCCTGGTTGCCATCTCCCACAGCCCCGCAGCTGCTGGTTACCATGAACACCTCCCTTTGGTTTTGTTCTCAGAATGTCACAGTGACCAGCTTGCAGGTGGCATGCTGCTATAGATGCTGGCACAGATTTCCAACCATTATGCTGCCTGTACTGATTTTTTCTTAGTATTTGTTGCCAATGAGAGTCATTTCGATCTACCTCTCCCTCCTCCTTTTCCCTTTCCCCATGCATTGAGCTCCTTCGGAATCACTCAGGCTCAGTAATTAGAGAAGAATTAAATTAGAGAGTAATTTAATGCTAAGCCTCAAATTTCTCAATTTCTTTGGATTCAAATTCTGCCATGAGCAGCCTGGGCCCACTGCATCTTGCTGACCCCTTGCTCCCTCTATCCCCAAGCTCATGCCCACCCCCGAGTCTTCCTTGCTTCATGCCCAGCACAGACATGAGTTTTAGTCCTTCTCCTCTGCTTAATCTTTTAGATGTGAAAATCACATGGGTCCCACTGACATCACACCTTGGGTGGTAACACCCCAGGAGCCACCAACCCCTGAACAGTCCCACGGTCCTTACCTTTCTTGCTGCAATTCATCAGAAACAAGTTGACTTCATGTTGAAGTAAATGAGTTTTGCAGGTGCTACAAATAACATTTGTTGTCTGTCAGGGGGACTATGAGTGTGGGATGGAGTTGAGAAGGACTTCAGATTTGGGGGGTGGGATTCAAGGCTCTATGAGGAATGAATATGAGCTCTTCAGAAGTCCCAAGAAAACCCTCTGCAGCCATGTGAAAGTGTGTAACTTGTGTTCCAAGAGTGAAACATCAAGGGAACAGCAAGGAGGCAACGGACAAGCAGGACAAGTGATACATTCTCACATGCAGCAGTTATGTTGAGAGTTACTTTGTGCAGCACTCATTCTAGCACCCAAAGACAATGAAGACAGCCAACATTTACTGGGCACTTACTCGAAGGCAGTGTTCTAAGTATTATACATGTCTTGTTTCATTTAATCCTGCAGCCATGCTACAGTGAAATATTGCAGTATCTTCATTTAAAGAAAAGAAGCCCCTTATCTAAAACGACACAGCTAGTGAGTGTTGAAACCAAACTTTGAATCCAGATGGTCTGTTCCCAGACTTTCACTTTTAACCTATGTTAATTCCATGTAATGACAACACTTCTGTCTCAGTGCCTTTTCTAATACTAACATATAGTATGCTCAATGCTTATATGCTGAAAGAAAATATTTTCTCAAGAAAGATAATAAAGCTAATTAAATTGTATCAGAGGAAGGAGTGAAGGAGACAGGATGCTGTTAGCAATGACTATGTCTCCCTGGGACTGTAGTCTCAACTGAGCAGGGTGCTAGGGGTCAGTATCACACAGCACGATGAAAGGGAGCAGGATGTCTATGTTTCAAAGGATCATCATCTCAGAGTAAGGACACAACTTCTCACTCTAGCCACCTCTAACCTGTTACTAGTATTCCTTGGCCACACCATGCATAGTCACTGTTCCAGTACTGGCCTTTGTCTCCATTGCTTGCCGTGCACTCTTTCGTTTTCCCCACAGGACAAACCCCTAATCATTGTCTAAAGATCGCCACTTCTCTCGTTTTTTTTCTAACTCCCAGTTCACCCTCTTGATTTAGAAGTAGCTAACTTTTCACATTTCGGTTTGTATAATCGTTTATATCCAACCTTACCATTTTGCCATAGAACTGTTTATAATCCGTTTTCCCCACTCAAGTGAGCTCTTTGCAGGCAGAGTCATAGTGCATTCACCAACATATCCACAATACCAAGAATCTCTGTGACACTAAGCATAGTGCCGGCTGCATGCTGGGTGCTTATCAATACATATTACACTGAATTGAGTTTCTTGCTGGCTGTGCTTTTCCCCAGTACTCCAAAAGCTCAGCAGGAGGGCATGGGTGCTCAGTGCCAGAGCGATTGCAGGAACCTCTCGTCTTAACTGGCCATCAGCCACTTGCTCCGTGAGAAGATCAATTTGACTTAAAGGTACAAGATTGAGTGAACAGCAAGCACTTGAAAAGATACTCAACATTATTAATCATCAGGGAGATGCAAGTAAAAATGACAATGAGCTGTCACCTCGTACCTGTTACAATGGCTCTCATCAAGAAGATAAGGTTCAAAGATGCAGTGAAAAGAAAACCCTTATATACTGTTGATGGGAATGTCAATTAGTCCAACCACTATGGAAAACAGTATGGAGATTCCTCAAAAACAAAAACAAAAGAAGAAAAACCCAAATGTCCATTGACTAATGAATGGATAAAGGAGAGGTGAAGGATATGTGTGTATGTAGGTATACATACGTACACACACATATGTATACACACAATGGAATATTATTCAGCCACCAAAAAGAATGTAATCTTGCCATTTGCAATGATACAGGTGGAGCTAGAGTGTATTATGCTAAGCAAAATAAGTCAGAGAAAGACAAATATGATTTCATTCACATATGGAATTTAAGAAACAACAGTTGAATACAGGGGAAGGGAAAAAAAAGAGAGGGAAGCAAACTGTATCAGACTTTTAACTATAGGGAACAAACTGATGGTTGATGGAGGGAGGTGGACGGGGGATGGGCAAACGGGTGATGGGTATTAAGGAGGGCACTTGCTGAGATGAGCACTGGCTGTTAATATGTAAGTGATGAATCACTAAATTCTACTCCTGAAACCAGTATCACCCTATATGTTAACTAACTAGAACTTAAATAAAAACTTGAAACAAAAAAACTTAGATCTACCATAGGCTCCATCAATTCCACTTCTAGTTATAAGACCCAAAGGAAATGAAAACAGGATTTCACCAAAATATATCTACAGCCACATTTATTACAGCATTATTCACAATAGCCAAGGTATGGAAACAACCCAAATGCCCATCAATGATGACTGGATAAAAGAGATGATATATATACATAATGGAATATTATTCATCAATGAGAAAGGAGGATATCCTGCCATTTGTGACTACATGGATGGACTTGAGAACATGATGCTAAAAGAGCGAAGTCAGAGAAAGACAATTACTGTATTTTGTCATCTACGTGTGGAATCTAAAGAAGTCAAACCTGTTAAAAAAAAAAAAAAGTAAAATACCAGCAAGTTCAAGATTGTGTGTTGGGGGTTAAGACTGACGGTATTTAAGGGTACAAACTTGTAACAAATCGTAAATTAGCCATAGAGATCAAATATAGAATTATAATGAATATAGACAATAATATTGTAGTATAATGATGTGATAAATATTGCTTCACTGGCAGTCATATTACAATATCTAAATGTATCAACATAACACACTGTATACTTTAAACTTACAAAGTGTAACAAATTTATTAAATACAAAAAAAAAAGTACAAGATTGAGGAAGAATATGTCGTGAACTTGACTGAATGATTTTCTTTACCAACTTCGGCCCATTGAACTGTCCCTTCAATTTTAACTGTTCCATCAACCAAACAGCTTACTCAGCTTTTCAGGGGCCTATTACTTGATCTGAAAACATTGGCAACATTTTGACCTCCAGTCTGACTTTAAGCCTGTTATAGATAATGCGTTTTCTCTGGATTAGGTGACGTGTCTTGGTTATATTGGAGAAACATCAGTTATGTCTATGTCTTGGCTACTGTCAGCCAGAATTGGGAGTATGCCAGCTTTCACTTCATTGCTAGCAGACTCCCTAATTAACCTGCTAAATCTAGTGCACGATTCACTCTTGTTTTAGAAAAGACATGCATTATATGTACACTTTTTCTTCCTCTACACTTTTTATTTGTTCAGGTTATTAGATAGTCAAATTCTCTTACATTGTGTATTAAGCCTTCTCAAAAGAAGTGATAATTTGAGAAACACCCAATGGGGTTTGGTTTCTTTTGACAAGATTTGATGTTGCTGCATCTACCCCTTGATAATAGAGTTCTTCTTTGCCCTCATATTTAAATACATCAACTCAGTTCATCTGAAATGTCTCCTTTCCTTGTAATGTTTCCATTCACATAAACTACTATTTGTAAAATAAAAGGCTGGAAGAAGCCCTTGGAGGGAGTTTTCCTTTAAAAGAGGTCTGTATAGTGAGAGTAGAGGCCATACCTTTTCATGGTTCTTGGGTTATGCATATGCATGCATCCCCTTTGTCATGCCTGAAATAAATTTGCTACCTGTGTTTTTACTTCATGCTTTGCACATAGTGCCCCCAATTGCTACTCCTTGGGAGGCTAAGCCAAGGACGTTGTGTTCCATTTTCATGATGAAATGCAGATTTCCCATTGAACCTAATCAACCTTCATTTCAGAAGGTTGACAAGGCAGATACTTAAAGAATTCAGTTGGTTAAATTTATGGTACTGAAAGAGTCCATTCCAAGAATATTATCTGATTCCTAAGCTATGGAATTTTTATTTGATTGTGAATTAAATTGCATTTTTATTCATTTCAAGTCCTTGCTTCTCAACTTTGTGTCCCTCAACGACAGACAAACTTGTTGACAGTTAGTGTTGGTCTCTGTAACATTCTATCCCAGACTGAAAAGATCTGCAGTCTGGCAGTCATGCTTCCACAGGTTGTTTTTTATACCAGCTAATAGAACTGAGATTTTTGCATAAGAGAGCATGGTATCTTTGTCGTCAGGAAGAACTAACGTATCCTGAGTTAATAACCATGTGCCAGGGACCGTGCTAGATTTTAATATGTGCTAAATCATTTTCTAGCAACTCTGTGGGTAGATGCTATTATTCTGACTTTACAAATAAAGGTATCTGGACTCAGAGAGCCTTTAAAGTTTTTTGCCTAAAGCAGATGCTTAGCAGAATAGTTAGCATTCAAACCTAGACTTTTCTTTCTACAAAGCAGTTGCTTTTTCTTCATTCTACCAAATGCTTGAAAATCCTTGTTAGTTTGGGCAGCCCAGCAGCACTTAGAATAACAAAGGAGACAAAGCTTTTGCCTGATTACCCTTGATGTGACCTCACAAGCCCTCTGAACACAGCATCTAAATAGCCACTACCAACCAATTAATGTTAGTATGCACATTGAGAGTTCCTTGCCATTCCTGTCTCTAAAGTTATCTCCAAAGCCTGCAGGTGTGGACATTATTGCTAGACCATAGGATCATAACGTAACCCACTCTCCCAGAGAAACAGCTCTAATAAAAAGGGGTGGTAATGCGGAGACACAGATACGAAGCCACACTGGCCTGGAGAAGCAGGGTTGTGTCAGCAAGAGGCATCAATGACATGACCAAGTGACACACAGACAAATGATGTTGTTTGTCATTCAGCCAATTTTGAGTTCCTTCTGGTAAGAGGTTGATTAACTTTGGAACTATATCAGAAAGGTATATCAACCAGACTTCTCTCCCAGTCTCATTTATTCTTTTAGGTTAAGTATGATATATAATCATGCACCTGAATGAATCATACATGACTGCATATTTCCTTTCACATAGTTTGCCCATCTGTGCTCCTTAACACCATTGTGTATTTGGTTACCCATCCAGGATCCATTTTCTCTTTTCTAGGTCATGTCAGCATTCCTTGCTCACCTTTCCCTCTAGCGACGTCAGCATCCTGGTCATACATCTTGTGCATCTGTATCTAGCATTAGCATCTTCACTAGCATGAAGATTTGTTCAGGAGTCAGGATACCCTAGACTGTGGGTAGCATATGTGGCTTGAGTCCCAAGGTCAAACAACATGGCTATGGATAACATGAGGAGTAAAACATACATGCCTTTCTCCTTTACACACACACACACACACACACACACACACAAACACACACACACTTGACAAACCATAACAAGAAGGCTTCTTTCCCACATAACTCAGCCTGCTTTGGAGCAGGGTTAATACTGTAAACAGTAAGGCCTTGGTTTTTCTGAAGTGTAGAATAGGCTTGGTTATGTGAAGTTGAGGGTACAGGAGCCAAGCAGAAAATTGCTTTGCTTCATGAAAGACAAAGGAAGTTGCAGTTTCTGGGGCAAGGAAAGATCCAGGAGTAAGTGACAGGCAAAAGGGCTGTGGTGCACTCATAGGCAGAGGAACCCTCAGGACTGACATGGCTGAGAAAGGAATTTGAGGTACAGACGTGTTCCAATGGGAACATTTAAGAAGTCTGCAGTAAGATATCCTACGTAAAACTCCTTTTTCATCATTTGCTGGTGCCAGCTCCTGTTTTAGGGTGACTGGATTTTTTGGTGGAATTTAGAAAGGTGGAAGTGAGAATAAGGCAAAAACAGAGGGAGTAGGTTTGTGTGAAGGAGCTGCAGGATCTGAGAAAGGGAGGGCTTATATGATCTAAGAGAGATGTTGTAGGGATGGGATTGTTTGAATCAAGATATTTATATTATCAGGTACAGCCTTTCCCAATCTCAGGTTCCTTGCCTAAAGCATAGAACACAGAAGATGATTTTAGGAACTGTTTTCTCAGTTTTCTCGAAGTTGGTATGACTAGTATTATTCCAGATGCACTGAAGAGGAGCCAAATTATTACATGCCTTGTGGATGCTTCACGTCAGATTTGTCAGAGTACTGACAACGCGTTCGCCAATGCCTATCCTGGCGACAGGACCATTTCCGTTTGTTTGTGTGTTGTCGATGGCAGCTCACACGCTACAAAGCAGTGTCGAGTGGTTGGAACAGAGAATGTATGGCCCAGCCTTTTGTGTCCTTTTATGAGGTGACCGCGGACTGCCACAGGAGGAGCCCCATGAGAAAAACAGAAGGGGGACAGGAGGCCGGGGGCAGGATGGGTGGAATGCTCCGGTCACTGCATTATGACGGCTCCTGCTAGGAAGGCAAAGCAGAGTGGAGTGAACAGTTCAGGCTTGGCTAGTGTGAATTTATTTCAGTGGGCTTCGGGCTACTGAGTCAGTCCCTGATTGTCTGCTTCCTGGACCTGGGATGATTAAAATGGAAGTATGTTGCTTCTTGGGGAGCGCCGGCCAGATAGGGGAAGTCTGGCTTTGGCTTTCGGACAGAGGAGGTGTGTCTTAGTTTACTGGCAAAAGGACGTTCCCAGTTGGACCTTTTGCTTTCTCTAAGAATTGGCCGTCTCCCCATCCAGAAAGGTTTTTTAAGAAGTCAAAACATTATAATATGCAGAAAATTAAAAATAAATACAATACACCCACAAAGTCTAAAATAGGTTCTATCTGGCTCTGTAAGAAGGTTTGCCACCACCTGCTTTAGGGCAGTGGGTCTTTGTTAGGTCTTTAATTTTTCACAGACCCCAGTTGAGAAAGGCTGACCTCGTACATCTAGTAGCGTCTTAAATGAAATAAGCAACTTAGAATGGAGCTGGGAATGTGTCCTCACCAAGAATGCTAGGGTATATACTACTAGGGAGTAATGATGAAATATGCCGGGGATGCTGGCTTTCACCAATTATCGAGGCTTAGTCATATCTGAAAGAATCCAGACCCAAAAGAGGGAAACATCATGGTTGCGCACATTTGCCAGGATGCTGCTCAATTTATGCCCTGACCTATGAATTTAAACCCAGCTGAGAGAAGACTCATTTGACGGAGTCCATCGTGACCATGGGTTTAGCAGAACTGAGGGCAAACTCAGGTATACATGTAGTCCCCTTTCTCAGAAAGATAGGCTTCATTTTCCAAGTGTCACAGAGGCCATGGTGGCAGTCTCAAGCATCAGTTTTATTTGAGACTCCTTTTTACCCATTAACAAAACCTCTTATTTTTGCCTTTTCCCACTGGAGACTTCGTACGTGGCACCTGTGGACAGAGGTGGGTGTGGGCTGTGTTTAGAGATCTAACCTCTCTGGGTCCGAGCCAGGAGGATACTTACCAGTCCTGGGCCTCAGTGGCCCCACCCCGCCTTTCTCTGGGGCATCGTTTAATCCTAAGAAACTGTCTTTTTAAGAAGGCTTTCCCCCTTGCCCTGACATTCCTTTAAGCTAGAGCATTACCCTTGGAAAACTCCTCACCTGCAAGTTGCAGTTGTTGTTTCTGAAGTCTGTGCCCCTAAGCACATCTGCCATGCAATCCTTATTCTTCCTCTGCATTTGGATGTTACAGGCCTTAAGTAATGTTTCTTTCTCTCACAACTTTTTTTCTGCAATAATGGAATATGCCTCTAGTGCTTCCTTTTCCCTGTGAGTTCTGCTATGTCTTGGAAAGTCCCGGCTAAGGCTTTGACAGTCTAACCTTCGTCTTCGGCGAGTTCCTTTCCTTCTCTACCACATGGAGGGCTGGCAATATTTACCAGACTGAACACACTCTTTCCTCTCTCCTTTTTGCTGTCTGGCCTAGACAGGAGTGATACTCAAATTTTCAACCTTCAGTATAGTCCAGGCACCAACCAGTCCAAAGAGATGCTGGCTAAGTGAGGTATACAGGGGTGTGTTTATGGACCAGCGCCTTGTCGCCCAACACCAGCCCAGCCCTAGACATCGGCTTTTAAAACATTTATGCTTGTGTATTTTTTTCTTATGGAGCCCTTACAGTGAAACATGAAACGTCAGTGCGTCTTAGTCAATAAGATCATCTATTTTCAAGCAAATCCTCATCCAACTTCTTAACCCTGAGTTGATCAAACTCATCTAGGAAGTGTTACTGTAGCAGACCCACATCTGAAGCGGTGCGGGGCTCAGTCTTTTGTTGTCTTTTCCAGGTCCCTGTTAGTATGTTTTATTTGTTCCTCTCATTTCTCTGGAGGCCAAATTTCACACGGTTTTGAGCCTACTCCAGAAACTGTCTGCCCTCACTGGCGTGCTGGCTCACACAGGCTCACTAGAAGCTTGGTTGTGCGCATCTCTTCCCAAGTCCGTAGTCAGTGATACTGTATTGAATGCTTGAAATCAACCATGGAGGGAGTATTCACAAATTGGCAAACGTTACAAATAAGGCTGTTGTTACTTTTTTTCTGGAGTGTGGGTTATTAAACATTAACCATCACAATACTGCATCCCCACCTACAATAACAGTGACCTTGAAACTCACCCCCAGTTAATGCTGTGAATATTTACAGTGGTCTTTATTAAAGTTGTCTTTTTTTTTCTGAAATCCTTTATATAACTGTCCCTACTCTCAAGAATGGTTCCCCAGTTGCTCTTACAAGTAGAGACTATCTTCAGCTGAGCATTGAAACTGAGCATTTTCTGTATCTAGGTTCCCTTTAGGGAAGCACTACAGGGAAGACTACACTCTTGCTCTATTGTTCTATGGAATTTCTTTGGACTAGAACAACCCATTTGTACCTAGAACAAGTAAAACATCCCTTTGCCTTTTCTGCTCATCTCTTTTTGAGCCACTTGATCCAGGAACATCTCTTTTTCCCTTTTATATAATGTCTACTGACTCCCAAGATTTTATTTTCATATGCAGATTGGACTAGGCAGTCCTCTAAGATCTCCCAAGGAATCTTTTCTTTCTTTCTCCTAGAGCTTCTGATATGATAATAAAATGATGCATATTTTTAAAGCAAATTAAGTTTTTTCCTGAGGAAACTAGATTCCTTGGAACTATTCAGACACAGGCTTTTTTTTTTTTTTTCAGTTTTTTTTTCCAATTCCTTAATGCAAGAAGATTCTGTATCCTTTGTGAAATAAAAGTGTCCATTGATAAAATCTGTCATCTGGGGAATCTAATGTAGAGCATGGTGATTATAGTTAATCATACTGTATTACGTATTGGAAAGTTGCTAAGAGAGCAGACCTTAAATGTTCTCATTACAAAAAAAGAAATGGTAATTATGTGACCTGATAGAGATGTTAGCAAGAATTATGGTGGTAAACAGTCTGCAATATATCTAGTGTATCAAGTCAAGGTACTATATATCTTAAATGTCAATTACTCCTCAATAAAGCTGGGAAAAAATCCATTGTCCCTCTGTGGGTGAAGACAGAGTATAGGTTTTTAAAACCTGAAGCCACTGTCAAAAATTATGTATTTAATAAATCTGAAGTCAAGCCAATAATGTGACACAGAAAGCAACCATTGGAAATGTATGAACAAGCTGCATAATCTGGGAAGTGACCCCACCTTCCACTTCTCATACATGGCTCTGAATACAATTCAAAATAATATAAAAGAGCTAATTTCTAGAATGCACATTCACCTCTTTTTTCCTAGTCGTCTTTCAAGTTTAAGCTCGAATATCACCTCTATAAAGACTTCTCTGGCTCCCCTGGCAGAGTCTTTCCTGTGCACTTTGTCCATTCTGTTTTATTACACTTGTATTGTATAATAACTCTTTCTTTCATTCTTCTCAGTACTAGGAAATCATCTTAGATCAGATACATTTTATTCTTCTTTATATTCCCACGACTTAGGACAAGACATGGCTGGAACTTCATAATGTTTGATTAATGACAGAATGCAACATTTTTCCCCTAGGATTTATAAAGTTTACATAAAAAATTTAGAAATGTCATGGAAAACTAAAGTCATTGGATTCAGTATTCCATTTGAGAACTACTGATCCTTTTGTCTGATACAGAGTAGAGCAAGCTAAAGGTAGTTATGCTACCATTGAGATGAATCTTTTGGTTTTCTTATCCCTCTCTAGGGGGCCGAAAATGTACTCTGAGATTTGTAACCTTGTTGTGGTTCTAGGTAGATGCAGAGTAGCATCTTGCTTCGGTGATGCAGTGACTTAGCCCAATTGCTCAGCACACCCATTCTTTTCTGGACTGTTGAGATGAGTTTATAGTTTCAGAAAATCTGGGTTTTCACTCTTGCCTGTGCCAATTGAAATTTATGTGTCCTTTTGCAAGTCGTCTAATCTTGGTGAATCTCTGGATCCTTATTCATAAAATAGACTTAATAACATCCATATCCATGAGTTGATTTGAGGATCATACAGGAGACTTGTAAACATTTATTCTCTAGAAATCAGTGTTTTTATATGAGTGATTATTGCTAGAGTCGGCTAGAGTTAACTATAGATATGGATCCTCAGCGATACAGAAGCTCTGTAATTATAAGCCACGTGCCATTTCTTCTCTGACATTTCAGTACAGTCATCTTTCTCATACAAAAAGAGTTAACATGGAAATGGCCATGCTTCATGGCTCATCCTGAAGTGAGTTATTTTTTTCTTTTTCAGAAGTTTGAACTGATAAAATTTCACCAGCTTCTCTGGCTCTAAGACCACACAGCCTTTTTTTTTTCTCCAAGTCCCCCTCTCAAATAAAATACTTCAATCTCTTTCTTGTGATTGTGTAACTCAGAAATGTCTAAAGCTATAAGCTTCAAACTTGGCAGGGTTGTCATCTTCACTACGAAAGAAAAAAACAAGGAAAATTTGAAGGAGAAAATTTTCACTGAATTGTTTTTCCTTTAAGTTAGTTAAATGTAAAAAATAATGTGGAGTTGTTATTTAATGTTTTCATTCTCCTTGCTAATAACATCACTGTAGTGCCTGAGGAGATTTCAATATCACAATCCTATTGACAAATAGGATAGAGACATATTCCTATTCTAATCAGGAGTGGTGTATAAAGCTTGTTCTAGTCTTGCAAGCAGTGAGTGTTTCTCATCTTCTGTTAGACTGATCTGTACCCAGGTCTAATATCAAAGTCAATCACGGTAAGTAAAAGAGGTGATTGTCTTCAGGGTACTTCCCCACCCAGAATCCTCCCCTACTTTTAGCACAAATGAAATTCTTACTTAAGATTTTCCTTTATCTAGACAGCTATACTTTCTTGCAAAAGAAGGCAAATGGTGTTTATTACCTATGGACTACTCTGAACTAATAAAGACTCTGAAAAGAATTTTTGAAGGGAGTTGGATGGAAGTTACACATATAGACTTTATGTATAAAGATTAGCAAGAGGGGGCTCAGAAGAGAAAACAAATAGGATGAAGCAGTTACCATTTAACTGACCTAGTTTATATATGAAAGAAGGGGCCTACTTAACCGCAATTCCCTTATAAGGAATGAAAACTCCAGAGGCTACTCTCAAAAGTCTAGGGAAGAAAGTAAGAGTCTGGCCAAGAGTCTGGCATAGACAAAGCAACATGGGATTTGAGATGAACAGAGCAGAGAGATGTCCAGAAGACTTACATCTTTGTCTTTGTTCAGAAGTGACAAACACGTGAGGCATGGGAAGTTCGGGTGGCTGAGCTGATGCCCCACAGAATGATGCCCAGCATCCTTAGCACGTTTAGTCACCAGCCAGATCTCTGTGTGCTAGAGACAGAGGACATGGAGGTCCAGGCGGCCAGCTAATCTCCAAGTTACTCTTTTCTTAGATCTCCTCATCAGGAGCAATTTGCAATTTGCATTTGCTAGAAAGAAACAAAACAAGAGAGTAATTTAAAAACAAAAACAGTGTTGTTGCAAAAGGCATGACATAAATTCTGGAATTCTAGAATTTTATATAGGGGGAACTCAAAGTTGAAGAAAGAGCACTGAGTACTTGGGCTACAGGAAACTTGCTCAGGTTATCTTAGTCGTGGAAGTTTCTTGAAAGGGCACACGTGTCAGTAGAGCAGACAGTATGCTCACGGGAATCTGGGTACATTGATTACCCATGTTCCTGGATAGTGCTGAGCACTAGAGTCATCTCTGTTGTTCCCCTAGGAGCAGGAATCTATAGATCTCCACTCTGACACCATTAACAAGTCTCTGATACTCTCTGTTTATGCCTCCCCTTGTGTCTTTTCTCATTGCCTGCCAACTCTTTGGAGATCCAAAGTGACTAGACAGACTCTGGAGTTAAAATACCTGGTTTCAAACACTAACTATATTCCTCGCTATGCATATTACCTAACTTCAGTCTTCTCATCTGTAACATGGGGATAATAATGATGCTTACCTCATTGGCTGTTTTGATAACTAATGAATTCATATATTTAAATCCCTATTACTAATATAGTCTATTAACTTTCCCTTGTTCTAACTCTGGAGAAAGATACTGGATGTCCTAGAAAATTATATTACCTCTATCATTTAAAGTTTTTCTTGGGACACCTGCGTGGCTCAGTTGGTTAAGCAGCTGCCTTCGGCTCAGGTCATCATCCCAGGGTCCTGGGATCGAGTCCCGCATCAGAACCCTTGCTCGGCAGGGAGCCTGCTTCTCCCTCTGCCTCTGCGTGCCACTCTGCTTGCTTGTGCTTGCTCTCTCTCTCCCTCTCTCTCTCTCTCTTCCTGACAAATAAAAAAAATCTTTAAAGTTTTTCTTGCAGGAGTATCAGATGGGTGGTGACCAGCGACTGACCACACTTGGGTCAGATTTCTGTGATGTCCAATCCATACCAACCCTTATTTATGAAATGCCCTAAGGCCATTTTCCTTAGGAAAAGGCTGTGGGTAGACAATTTTCCTTAGAAGGGATGGTGAGTGTGGCAAGTTCTGACTGGCAAGCCCATTTTGGGAGGGATTAGTGTAAAGAGGATGCTTTATCTAATTAACTAAATCCATCCATCATGCTGCTATTACAGTCTCTGACCCTTCTTTCTTTCTCATTTAACTCATGTAATTACTTCAATTATGCACTTCTTCAATTACTATAATTATGTATTTTTTATTGAAGACATTCTTAGATGGTACGATCTTGGCAAGACAATCTCAAAGCTTCCTTTCTGTCCTGATATTCAATTAGTTTGTCTTTACAATGATTCCTATTAGTTTTGAGGGCAAGGGCCCTGTCTTTTTGTTTACAGCTGTATTCCTAGCATTAGGATACTGCCTGACATGTGATAAATGCTCAATAAATATTAGTTGAATGAATGAATAAAAAGATTTGGAAGAGGGAAATGGTCAGGCAGAGTGATACTGGGTGTACATTTTATGGTGTTTCTCTAATGTTTAATGTCTAACGTTTTCCTATTATAAGATAGAAAATTATCCATCACTCATATTTTACTGGTGTGTTTTTCTTACTGGACGAAAATAAACCCTCTGGAGGTCAGTGCAATGAGCCAAGCCAGGCGCTGAACAGGCAGGAATAGAGGATGGAGATGTTTACACCCAGAAGTTGAACTGGTGTATTGCTGATAACTAGAAAATGCATCACCAAAGTCACTCTGCAGTTGCCATGGATACTATCTTGGGGGCTCTGAGGTGTCATTACACAGTGGAAAGAGTCATGCAGAGTTGGGCCCAAATCCCAGGTCTGCTCTTCTTTGGCCCTTTGTCCTTGAACAGGTTATTTAAACTCTCGAGCCTCAGTTTTCTCATTCAGAAGGTGCAGAGTTGGATTGAAGAAGATAACGGTGCTTACCATATAGTAAACATTTTCCACTACCCAGCGCTAATCCTTCTCAATTATTCTGTGCCATACATGTTGTTATTCCTTTTGACAGATGAGACAACCCAGGTGCAGAGAGGCAAACTGATTTGTCAAGGTCATACAACTGATAAGAGGTAGAGCTAAGATTTCAACCAGGTTTGGCCTGAATCTCCTACCTTGAATAGAGATAATTTATGTAAAGTGCCTGGCACACACGCAGGCATTTAATAAGTGGAAATGTTAAGATTACTTCTCAATATATATGACCTGTAGGACTTTCTCATCCTCATGGTTTCTTCCCAAGTCAGCTTTAAAGACCCCCTTTCCACCCCACCCCATTTTCTTACACAAACTCATGAGCTTCAGAGACCTTGTAAATGAAGTGAGACAACAGCGAACACACTGGCTACTTTCTAGACAATGTCAGGAAAGGACAGTCCATTTCCTTGGTTGGAGGATCACTTAGAGGTTAATATGTGTCTTATAGTGGCATTCTCAGATCCTTGACAACTGGGTAAAAATGGGTCAGGTAGGCTTTTCTACCAAGTAAACACAGAAAAGTGGGTGTTCACACCTTTCTCCCACTCACCACCATGCATCAGCATTGCTTTTTCAAGTGTCTGAGCTGTAGCCATGAGAGATTCTTTATAAAACCAAATTTGATTCTGTTCTCTGGATCAAAGAAATGATTACACCCTGGAGGGCTAAAACTATTATACAAGAAGAAAGAGAAGAAGAGGGTAAACGCTGAGATGGGGAATAATTACTGCCAAAGGTGAAGGAGATTGACTGGGAGCACGATACCTGTATAATTGGGGCAAAATGAATATAAAAATCTGCACTTGTTTCCATCGTGCACATTCAGAGGTCCTTGGCGACTGGTGTGGACAGCAGGTGGGGTACTTAAATGTTTGCTTCTCTTGGATCTTTGCTTTTATAATCTGCTTTTACAAGGCCTATTTAAAGAGTCCACTTTACTGCTGGCAGGGGAGTGGAGCACAATAAAGCTATATTTAAAAAACAATCCCAGTTATCTTAAATTTCTTATGGCATTCTTCGAGTGTTAAATCTGCAGACGAAGGTAATGGCAACTCTCTCCTGACCTTAAAAAGAATTTCTGGTAATGGTTGAATTTCCCAGCATAAGCTCAGATGGTGGGGTGAGTGGAATGGGAAACCAGAGAACCTGACCTGGATCTACATGTGTAATTTCCTGCCTCTGTGGGTTCTGTTTTTTATTAGAAGCTGGAGGGTTTGTTTATTTGTTTTTCTGATTTTTCTAAGAACTTATTTCAGGGTCTCCTTCTGGACTCTGGGGAGAATTGCATGCCAGCCAACAAACAGTATTAGACAAATAAGGGGTGGGCCAGGGTTGTACTTGAGGAAATTCCATCTCGGATCTTGGCTTCCTCGTCTACCATCACTTTCTAGATTGCCAGTTTCATTTCCATGGTGAGACTAGGATCAGTCTGGATGTGATATAGCTCCTTAAAGGGAATATGCCACACTCCTTGAAGTGTAGAGCTCAGCCTGGTCTTTCCTGACCCCCTTTCGTAGTCGTCGTCGTCGTCGTCGTCGTCGTCGTCGTCCTCCTCCTCCTCCTCCTCCTCTTCCTGGCAGTCCGGCTCCTCCTCCTCTTCATTTGCTTTCCCCTCTTTCTCTTCTTCCTCTCCTTTAGTGTCTCAGTCCACACCTTTTTTTTTTTTTTTAAAGATTTTATTTATTTATTTGACACAGAGTTAGCGAGACAGGGAACACAAACAGGCACAGTGGGAGAGGGAGAAGCAGGCTTCCCACTGAGCAGGAAGCCCAATGTAGGGCTTAATGCGGGGCTCTATCCCAGGACCCTGGCAGGGATCATGACCTGAGCCAAAGACAGATGCTTAATAACTGAGCCACCCAGGCACCCCCCAGTCCACACTTTTATTTTTCATCTATTCTTTCTCTGCTTTATTTTTTACTCTGGTTCTCTTCCTCCATATTACAAACCTAACTCACCTTTGTAGTTTTGTCCTGCATGTCTCTTCCTTCCCCCTCTATGATACTTTCCATTTTTTCAAAGTAATATTATTTATCACCTTTTTAAAAGAATGTACATCATTAATGGTCATGAAACCCCCGGGGGACAGATGTGAAAATGAAAAGCTCTGTTTCTCAATACCCAGATGGACTGACAGGAGGGGGGAAATACAGCATGAAAAACTAGCTCCAGGGCCCCAGACAAATTAGTCTGGGCTGAGTGCTGCCTACTCTTCTCTGGATGGCTCTGTTGGTCCCACTCAACAGGAGACCATTTTATCAACTTTCTGGCCCTCTGTACCAAAACTTTGAATTTATTTATCTGTTGGTTTTTGTTCCCACCCCAATAAGTCTGCAATTATTTTCTTTTGAAGACAAACATTAACATTGTTAAAAGCCTCCCATAGGTGCTTACCCACTTACCATGCTCAGAAACCTAAATGGAGTGGCTTCAGAGATAACACTGCAAATCGTTGTTAAGTAAAGCTTTGATTCTGAGAAAAGCAGAAAACCAGTGGTGAGAGCCAAAGTGTCTGAGCCCTAGTCAGCAAAAGAAGAAGAAAACATGGGGTGCATACCTTCTGAAAGGTACCATGAAATGTACTGCAGCCAGAATGAGTAGAGGCAGGAGCAAAACCCATGTGGGTGGAGGGACAGACACAGATGGGCAAAGCAGGAAGGGTAAGGTTGGTGGGCAAGAGGGCCGAGTTCAGAGAGCTGTGATGTTCTTAGTCATGCCCTTCTCAGTCCCCGTTCAAAGAAGGGATTGTTGCCTCAGCTTCGAGAATGCTCTCCTCTGCAGACAGGTTTTAGCTCTCAGTCCACTCACCGATTGGATCAGCTGCAGACAGCTTCCTGTATCATACCTCCCTAAAGGCCATACCTCCCTAAAATGTCCTACATCTAATGACTGATGGAGGTGGAAGGAAAAAGACTCACCCACTTCAGGCCAGTGCAGGACAACTCTGTTGGGACATGTTAGCTCTAGAGTTCCCATAGCATTGACCAAGGCTATTATTTGGGTTTGCATTGTAGCTCAACTTCTCCTCCTACTAGGCTTCTTTCTTTTTTCTCCCACTGGTGCTTCCGTAATGACTATCCTGCATACTAACCTCCATCTTAGTCTGCTTCCCAGAGACTCAACCAGTGACAGTTGGTACCCAGTCGTCCAAGAAAGCAAGTATTAAAATGGAATTTTGGAGCCAGATGATTTATTTCCCATTTGGTAAGGAGGATTCCATCAGTAAAAGAGCACAGATAGTTTCTGGCACAAGAAGGAAGTTCAGTTATCAAAACTTTCAGCAGAATTGGGTGGTATACTAGTGGAAAGGAATGCTATGTATTAAGTATTAGAGAAATTTTAACTAGAATAACAAGGGAATTGACCGGCTATTGCTAAGCTCAGTTGATGCACTAAACCACAGGTTAGAAACCTATGACTCATAGGTGAAATTCTGCCCATTGCCTGTTTTTATAAATGAGGTTTGATTGGAACCCAGCCACGTTCATCATTTATATATTGTTTATAACTGTGATTTTACTATAAAGGCAAGTTGAATAGTTGTGATAGCAAATTTATGGCCTCAAAGCCTAAAATGTTTAGTGTTATGTACTATATAGCCCTATAAAGAAAAAATTTGCTGACCACTGCACAACAAAAAAGAAAAAGGGTTAGAATGATTAACACGCAATTGCAAAACGAAACACGAAACCCAGAAGACCTTTTTGACGGATTACAAAGAAGCTCTCATCTCAGGTAGTGAGAGGGCAGAGAGAGCTATAGAGCTAAACCAGGGCTTGATCAATACAGTAACTGAGCTCCAAAGAAGGTTAAGCTCCTAGCCAAGGGAGGTCTATTATGCGAAAGTCAAGGCTCTGGTTATGAAAGAAGGGGACACTAACACATTGGATAGGGATATCTAGATATCAGTATAATCTTGAATTTCTATAGTCTTCTGAACCCTTTGAGCCTGAAGAAGTAGCCCAACAATCCCCATTAAAAGCTAACATACTCCTTTTCTTGCTTGAAGAAAATGCAAAGACCTCTCCCTTGAGAAAGAACATGTGCCCCCCCCCCAAGGATCTGCCCCATCTCCCCTCTTGGCCCCTAAACCTATAACTAGCAGTCAGAAGAATGCAGGGACTGCAAGGGAAGGAGAGACTATACTTTAAGAGAGCTGCAGGATTAGCCAGCATGTACCAGCAGGAGCTGGGAGAGTATATGTGGGACTGGATTCCTGGGGTGCTTGATCAAGGGGACTAAAATACATGGTTAGATAAGGGAGATCTTTATTGAATTAGGAGTATTCTTCTGAAACACAGGATTTAATACTGTATCAAAGACTCCAGAGATATGGCAGACTTGTTACAAAGTCTGAAAGCATGAAAAATGAGTAGTCCACACTGAGTGAGGCTGAAATGCCAGAATTTCCATGGAAAAAGATGAAGGAAATTATTAAAAGACTTGGGGAAATAGCATGCTAATGCAGGTGTACTATGTAAAGCCAAAAACTCCCTGAGATGATTATGTTCCATGGAAAGACCCAGAGGATATACAATTTACCAAGGCCCCAAGGAAAGCTCTGATGAGACAGTCAACAGTATGAAGTCCTGTGATGCCTCTCCTTTATAGGCCATGAATAATGATAGGAGAAACCATTACAGAACAAAGCTCATTGATAACAGTGATATGATTGGATTCTTAATACAGTTGAGGCCAGGTAGCAGCCCTTAACTGTCCAAAGCCAGGTGTATGTAATTTACATAAAGAACAGCAAGGTTGGAATGGCAGCCAAGAAGATGTGATCTACAGAGAGTTGTGAATTCTTAAGATACTGTGGTATCCCTAAGAGTGGAAAAGATGGGTAGGCAACAAAGATTATTCAATTTGTATCATCAGAGGATACCAAGGATGGATCAAGAAGCCAAGGACAGTCATCCCAATAAAAAGTCATGGTTCTTGCCCATTTTCTAGGCTTGAACCAGTTTTTAGATCCCAAACTTGTTGTTCAAAGAGGAAACAGAGCCTCTGGGACAAAAGACTACAACACCATGGCAATATATGCAGTAATGATTCTTCCAGTCCTTCCTCAAAAAGATTTATAATAATTTACTCAGGGCATTGTGAAAAGGGAATACCCAAATATTTCAAGGACTGTTGGACACAGTGTTGAAGTTAACATACCTGAAGTCATGAAATATTTTTGTAGTTGTTCTATTAAAATAGAGACTTATGGGGCCCAGGTAAAACATGGACTTTGACAAAGTTCTCGCTTATTATATGTCTTGGATTTGTGAATCACCCTGTGGTAATTTCCCCAGTCCCCAAAAATATAATTGGGACATAAATAGTTGGTAATTGGTGCAATCTCCTCATTGTGTTTTTGGCCAGTGGGGTATGAGCTATCTGTAGTAATGGGGAAGTTCAGGTGCCTAAATGTCCTTACCTCTGGACAAGACTGTAAGAATAAAAAATTTACATCCCAGGAGTGGGAAAAACAGAAGTTAGTGCTACCATTAAGAATATAAAGGAATCAGGAGTGGTGGTCTCCATCATACCTTCCTTTACATTCCTAGTCTGATACCTGTAGGAAAACCAGACTGATCCTACCATGAATTCAACCAAGTTGTAACCTTGTGGTATATACGCAACTGCCATGCCAAATGAGGTATCTCTTGCTAAAAGAGGTTACCATGGCCTGAGATACCACTGATCTGGTGAATGTTTGTATTCCTATCCCTGTTTAGAAAAAAGAATCAGAAATTGTTTGCATTTCTGTGGTTTGGACAGCAATATATATTTGCATTTTAACTCTGGGGCCATGTTAGGTTTTCTATTTTCTGTCATAATACAAACCGAAAAGACTTGGGTCATCTGGATATCTCAAAGAACATCATATTGATATACTATATCAAAGATGGTAAGCTAATTGGGTTGAAGAAGCAAGAAGTGGCTGGCATGTTGGAGACCTTGATAAGACACATGCTTTCAAGAAGATGAAAGATAAACTCTGAATATTCAGGGGCTTGCAATATCAGTAAAACTTTGTAGGGGTCCAATGATCAGGGACATTTTAGGACATTCCCTCCAAAATTAATCAAATTATTGCATCTTGCTCCTCCTATCTTAAAGAAGGAAGTAAAGGCCTATAAGCCTTTTATGGTACTAGAAGAAGAATATTTCACACCTGAGAATACTGCTTCATTCATAGCAAATGATACAAAGGCTGCCAGCTTCGAATAGGGCCCAGCACAGAAAAGGGCTCTTCAGCAGGTCCAGGCTGTGAGCCAAGCAACATGCCACCTAGGTCATAAAAAACAGCAAACTTTATGATATTAGAGGTGTCAGTGGTAAGAAAAGATGCCATGTGGAGTTTATGGTAAGATGCAATAGGAGAATCACAAGATAATTTGGAGTTCTGGATTTAGGACCATGCTATCTACAGTGAAGGATTATACTACTAAAAAACAACATATGAGGGTGCGTGGGTGGCTCAGTAGGTTAAGTATCTATCTTTGGCTCTGATTATGGTCCCACGGTCCTGAGATTGAACCCTGTGTCAGGTTCCCTGCTCCGTGGGGAGTCTGTCTCTCCCTCTGCCCCTCTCCCCAGCTTGTGCTCTCTCTCAAATAAATAAATAAAATCTTAAAAAAAAAAACCTGATGTGTTAACTTTCACCCTAAAAAGTAGAAAAAGAAGAGCAAACTAAACCCAAAGCAAACAGAAAGAAAGAAAGAATAAAGACTAGAGTGGAAATAAATAGAGAACAGAAAAACAACAGAAATTTTATAGAGTAGAAATTTGGTAATTTGAAAAGATCAAGAAAATTGACATATATTTAGCTAGACTGACCAAGTAAAAAAAAAAGAAGACTCAATTTGCTAGAATCAAGAATGATATAAGGGACATCACTACCAGCCTCACAGAAGTAAAAAGAATTTTAAGGGAATAGTATAAACAACTGTATACTATCAAATTAAATAGCCTAGATAAAATGGGTAAATTCCAAGAAAGATAAAAACTAATGAAACTGACTAAAGAACAAATAGAAAATGTGAATAGACATAAAATTATTAGTGAGATTAAATTAGAAAAAAAAAGTCCACAATTAAAGCGCAGGCCCAGGTGGTTTCACTGGTAAATTCTAAAAAGTGTTGAAAAGAAGAATTAACACCAAACTTCCACAAAATCTTCCAAAAAATTAGAAGAGGGATACTTCTCAACTCATTCTATGAGGTCAGAATTACCTTAATAAAAAATTTTCTCAAAGTGGAGGCGATATCCTCATGTAAGAGCTAAAAATATAAAACTCTTAGAGGAAAGCAGACTTCACTTATCCTGACCTTGGATTAGGCAGTGGCATTTAAGACACAACACCAAACAGAAGCTACAGAAAAAAAGAAGATAAAGTAGACCTCATTAAAATTAAACAAAACAAAACAAAATATTTGCACTTTAAAGGACACCACTGAGAAAGTGAAAAGACAACCCATATAATGGAAGAAAATATTTGCATATCATATATCTGGTAAGGGTCTAGTCTCCAGAATAATTGAAGGACTTTTACAATTGAACAATAAAAAGACAACATGATTTAAAAGTGGGCAAGCATTTGAGTAGAAATTTCACCAGTGAAGATCTACAAATGGCCTATTGGTACATGGAATGATCCTCAACATCATTAGTCATTAAGAAAATGCAAAATGAAATCTCAATGAGATACCACCATGCACAGCCTTAGGATGGCTGTAATAAATTTGGACCATAACAAGTGTTGGCGAGAATGTGAGAAAATTGGAACCCTAACTCATTGCTTTTGGAAATGTAAAATGGTGCAACTGCTTTGGAATATAGTCTGATGGCTCTTCATAAAGCTAAATTTAGAGTTACAAAATGACCCAGAAATTCCACTCATAGGTTCAATAAAAATTAAAACATGCACGCTCACAAAGACTAAAAACTAAACCCAAAAACTGAAAACCACGGAGATGTTCACTTTTCAAGGTTGAATTTCGTGGTATGTGGATTCTAAATAAGGAAAGCTGTCCAAAAACAAAAGAGGGAGGCACCCAGGGTGCGTAATTTAGGGAGACACTTAACTCGTGTGCAAGTACCCCCTTAAATTTTGTGCCCTAGTTGTCTTTCTTGCTTCACTGTGGATCTGCCATTAAACTTCACTTCTGTTTCCCACAGGAGGGAATGCGCACTGAAGTGCTAGAGAAGCTGTTCTCCGAAAGCTTATGGACAAGTTGACCCAAATGACAGGAGGGGTGGGCTGTACTGGAGTTGAATACATGCCCTCCAGTTCTCTCTGAGGAGTGCCTTGCTGCACTGGAGCAGCAAGTGCCGTGAGAAGCCTCAGGTGTCTGCCTCTTCAGGGACTGCCTGAGCTCCACAAAGCCGCTTTTCACAAGGCAGTGTACTTTCTGAGGCGTTTCACGTTCACTGATTGTGGAAGAAACAATCTAAAGCCTCAGCCATTCCAGCCCAATGTGGGAGACTCTGATGGTTCCGTCTAGCTGCACAACTTCCCTATAGAGTAGGCTGAGGTGGGGGTTCAGCCCATCATCAGAGCTCGGTTTCCCCCTCTCCCAATCCAGCTTGTTTCCCTTATTTCCACTGTAATTATCCCAAGAGCACTTCCTAATAAACATTCTGCATGTTACATTCCATCTCCAAGTTTCCTTTCCTGAGAGCCTGATCTGCAACAGGGGTTTAGGGAAATTATAAGCAAACAAACAAGTAGATGAACAACAAACACACAGAATCCATTAGAGTTACCAGGCCCCCAAATTAGAGGATCCTTCCACCCCAGTTTTTAACAACTATTCATAGAAATGGTCTAAATTCATTTTCAGAATGAAATGAGGGAAGAAAGCAGTAAGAAATGATAATAAGTGATTACAGATACTGAAATGCAGCCGTAGACCCCAGCAGGAGTGTTGGGGCACGGAGGTAGTAGAGACATCATGTCCGTGACCCAGAAAGGATACGCCACCTCTCCCATCCTGAAGGAGCTCTCAGCATTCTCGTGGATGTGGGTGATAATCCGTATAATCATAGAACGTCAGTGCAGGGCTGATGACTATAGTCTGGAACTCCTTTTCTTAAGAGTTTTTCAGCTTCCCCTTCCTGTTTCTTCTCTCCTTCCCTTCTTCTCCACTCACTCCCTTACTCTGGAGCTCCCGGTCCCCCTGCACGCATGCTTGCCCTGGGGGTGAGGGAGGCCTCCCTGCAGATCAGCCAAGCTGACCACTGTGACATGGACTTGGACGCCAGCTCTGGGAGAAACCTGTATGAGATGAGAAGCTGAGGGTTTTTGATGAGCAGGCCACGAACCTTAGGGCATCGGCCAAGACCCCTAATCAACATAGTAATGTGGTTTTGTAAAGTCCAACATCTCTTATTTAATGAACATTGCTTATAGACTAACTCTTACCGCATATGGAATCAGAGTCTGGAATCTATTACGATTCTGCCTCTTAACTCGTCCTGGGCAGCCATAGATAGAGAGGGAGAGACAGAGTGTAAACGGTGCTGTTGGGGACCTAGAGAGGTCCTTTTGTCTGTGCTCTAGCTCCATGGTTAGCAATGTTTTCCTTTCAGGCTTAAGGTTTTGCTTACCTAGTATCTATGCATAATCTCTTGAAAAATGAAATGAAAAAATTTTTCTAAATCTGAATTAAATCTCTGCTTATTATATGAATCTGGCAGTTACAAAACTTCTGTGAGCTCAAGTTTTCTCAGGTATAAGATGAAATGAGAGGGACACCTGGGTGGCTCAGTTGGTTAAGTATCTGACTCTTGATTTCAGCTCATGTCATGATCTTGGGGTTGGGCTCCTCGCTAGGCATGGAGCCTGCTTGAGATTCTCCCTCTCTCCCGCACCCCTGCTCGCACCTATGTGTGTGCTCTCTCAAAAAAGAGAAAAAAAGATGAAATGGAAATAACTGTGACCTTACAGGGATTATTAGAAAGATAAAGGTAACAATGATGAGAATTTCATATATTGTCAAGTACTATGTAACGGTAGGGTATATATATCACTATGTAACAGTAAGCTGTTCCCATTTCATCAGAAATATTGTAAGTGTTATTACTGTCAGTTTTCTCTCTTTATCTGGGGACATTGCAAAATGAGAGTTTTAAAGACAAACAAGGAAGGGATGACTTGGGAGCAGTTACGTGATGCACTTGTCAATGGTAAGTCTGGTCATGTGTCTAATTGAGAGGCAGAATGTACCAGATAAACCCAAGGGAGTGAATTGGTGGTGGGGAATTGCTGGCAACAATTAGTTAATCACCTTGCAGTTCTTCAAGAATGAGCCCTAGATGACATAGCGTCTAAAGAAAGCCAAGTACAAATAACCTCTTCCATTCACTCATTCATTCATTTACCTATTGAAAAAACAATGAGCCAGCTTTCACTTTGTGCTTGACACCGAAAGCACTGAATAAAACAGTCGCACAGAGTGGTGGCAGAGACAGGCTAATAGATCACCCATTTCAGCGTCATGTCTCAAAGCTGTGACAGCGTAGCAAGTCTAGGAGAGGAGCATCTAGATCAGATTAGGAAGCTCAAGAGAGTTTTCTTGGAAGAGGTGATGCTCGATCTGAATTTAGAAGGATGAGTAAGTCTTAGATGACGTGGAGGCGGAGAGAGTGTTTTCCTAGAAGAGGGAACAATATGTGCAAAGGCTTGGAAGCCGAAAGCAGTCTGTCGTATTTTAAGGAACCGCAAGTAGTTTCAAATGACTGTTTTGAAGGTGTGTGGGGAGGGTAGGTGGGAGGAAGTGAGGCGTGTGTGAAGGTGGGAGAACAGAGAAATAGGGGAGGACAGAGCCAAAATATCTGAAACTTGATCCTGAGAGTTATGTGGGACCCGAGCCTGGGAAACGGTGACACAGTCAGAACTGCATGTTAAAAAGAGTAGACTTGCTAGGAAAGAGTTAAGCCCAGAGGCAGGAAGCTCAGGATTCTGCACACCAGCTGTGAGGGCATGAAGTGGGCAATAGCCTGGCCTTGGGGTTGGAGATGAGGGCATAGAGCCCAGAGTCTGCAGAAGTTCATGGTATGGAGCTCTGTGACCAAGTGTGAAGCTTAAGAGGGACAAGTTAGAATGCCTCTCAGAAGCTGAAACCTACAGAGAATTTGGGTTTGGTCACTTGACACTTTGTACTAAAACCTTCCTCCCCCGTGGGGAGTATAAGTATCCGCTGATGGTCTGCCTACTTTCAGGTTCTGGGAAGAGGACCAAGCATCCAGCCCTTTTCAGTCCGATAGAGGACTGATCTCACCACCAGTCAGGCGCAGGCCGTTGTTTGCTCTGAGAGATTGAGCTCATTTAAAGCAGGCTTGCACAGAATGGAGTCTCTGATTTCCCCCATTCTCTGCAAGGCCCCAGATTCCCCGCTCTGCTTCCCCGACAGAGCGGTGCGTGCTGACCCTGAGCAGCCCCTCCACTGGGTCATCCTCTCTGGCTTATGCCCCCGCCCCCCAGCAGGCGCACCCTCCTCTGTTGGGAGTGACAGATGACTATTTTGGTCTTGGGGTTTCCTCTTCAGAGTGTGTCTGTCACTTCTCCAGTCTGTGATAAATGCATTCTAAAGAACCTAAAGGCTGTTTGACTGAGGCTGAAGCATCTATTTTAGGTTAGAATTGCTGACATTCCAGGAGCATTTTTTTAATAGAAAAAAAAAGAGTATTGGAAAGATGTGCTCTGCTCTCTTTTACATAGCAAGACTTCTGTGCTGCCTAGGGAGCTGGGGTGGTGTGGTGCATTTGCAACCCATAAACTGTGGCCTGTGGTGGGTGATCAAAATGGCCAGTGTCCTCCCAGCACCCATGCAGAGTGCCTTTGGATTCCCTCCCATTAAGGGGAGAGGAGGGCTTCGTTTTCTCAGGGCATTGAAAGAATGGGAGTTTTAAAGGGAAAGAAGGAAGGGACTATTTGGGAGGAGTCATGTGATTAACTTGGCACTGCACCCAGGGAGGGTATGTCTGGGTATGTATTTAACTGGGAGGCAGAATGTTCCGGATCAGAGTACATTGAGAGACAAGGAGAATTGGGGGGTTGCCGGGGAAAATAAATGAATTGCTTTGCAGTTCTCTAAGAGGGAGCCCTGTGCCAGTGTCCAAAGAGAGCCAAGTGCAGATCACTTCATTTATGCATCCATTATTTACTAAGTCATTCATCCATTAATTTAAAAACACCTATCTGCTTACAGTTTGTGTCCCCCAGGTACTGTGAGAAGTGAGGCTGAGTATACTGTGGCAACCCTAGCTGAAATGTACTGAGCCCACCCCAGCCTCAGCCAAAAGAACCACCTGGGGGAATCATTAGTTAAATAATGATATTTGTAAGCCTCTAAATTTGGGTGTGGTTGATGAGCAGCAGAAACTAAAGCATGATCTAATCTAAAAGATACGTATTTTGGTCTGCATTTCCCTAGAAACCTCCTTAGTCCTCCCCTGAAAATGGGTGATGCCAGATTTTAAAGTCAGAATGTCCCACGCCATAGAGCAGAACTAGAAAATTTCATGAAAGCAGAGGAAAATGCTTGACCATCACTGGAATGTAGAACACAAGCAGGATTAATTTTTAAGGGGAGGCAAGGAAGGTTAGACCCCAATAACCTCTAGAATGTAGAGGCTTACAAATGTAATTAAAGGTATTGCTTTAATTTCTCTTATTGCCCTAGGTAATAATTGATTTGGTGACTTTTTTCTATTACCTTTTTATTAAACATTTTTAGCTCATAAAAACCTTACTCTAAGCTTATTTATCACAGAAAAATTACCTTTCCATTTCTTCTGGGTCATCTGCAAATTTTATTCACTTTACCAAAATGAACCATGTGATACCTTGGAACAATGTGAATCTTTCAAAGTTTCTCTTTGAGAACAGTAATATAAAATATAAGAATAAAATATCAACTAATTATTACTGTAAATTTACTATAGACCAGGTATTTTGCTTATGGCTCTGCATTCATTATCTCATTCTATCATTTCATCAGCTCATATGAGGTAGAAACTACCCTCATTAGTGAGTGATTCCACTTAGGAGGTTAACTCAGGCTCAGAGCCTCACGTTGGGAGGAAGCCAGTCGGAAGCAGCTGTGGCATCTGAGGGTGTGTGTTGTTGATGCTCTACTCCTAGCCATCACATGGTACTGCTGTGTTGGGACAGAACCCACACTCTGCTGTTGCTATCCATTAGTATTCAGGGGCCAGCCCTCCAAATTCTGTGCAGTTCAGGTTTCTTCATCTGTACCAGGGAAGAAACGTGGAGGTAACAGTATACTGTTAACGGTTAACAATATGCAGAAACCAAGGGATGAAATATGCCATTTTATATTATTGTAGTAGTAGATATGGAAGCTTTCTGAGGACATAAGATAGTATCTTGCACATGGTAGGAAATTTGTTTTTGTCCCTACAAAGATTGTCAAGACAAGCAATTAGAGTCTTTATCTCAACACATCTCCCCGTTTTTTCTCTTCCCTTTTTCTCCACACAGTATTTGAAGGATATTCCATAAATATGAGTGTTTCGAACAGTTGCTGGTTCTGGTCCACTAGACTGAGCCCCAGCCATTTTTGACGTGAGCAGAAGACAGACCCCTTGTCTAGAAACTCAGGGACACCAAAGATTTGTCATTGTCCTATGAGAAATACAAAAACTGGTAGCAACAAGGATGTCCAATGAGTGACAGTAGAGGCAAAACGTCTGTGAAGATAAATGATACTGAGTGGGAAGGTTTAGGAAACAAATGTGGCCAGTGTGTCCAACAGGAGGTAGCTGTTCCCTTTGTGCCTCCCAAAGAATGTTAACCTGTTTACAGGTGCACAGTGGGTGAATGGGATGGGTCCTTAGAGGAAACAGGATGTTCTTTATCTGGGACTAGGATTTGCCCCTTGTGTAGTCCCAAGTAGTTCCAACAACTCAAACGTGCAAGTGTGTGTATGCACACATGTGCTTGCACACACACACAGATATACAGTGACTGATATGTGCACACAAACCCATGAACGCATCACAAAAGATGCATTTAAGCAGAACTCCTCTATTTTTTTCCTAATATTTGGCATATATGGCCAAAGGAAAAGAAAATCAATAGATAATACAAGATAAAATGAATCCTCAATTCCTTAACAAGGAGGAAGGGAGCATGTATAAAACGTCGACATCAGCCTCAAGGCCAGTGATGAGGGCTGCCCCTCTGGTCTCATAAATCCTGCCTAACAAGACAGAGATTACCAGTCATAAAGCATCTCATTCTCACATGGTGTCATTTCCATAAATGCAGTATATAAAGAACACAATGATGAGTGCTAACTCAGATCACTGGGGAAAAGACAAATGTTCATAAAGGAGCTTTTGTTGTCAAAGTGAGATTTTAGAACTTGTCTCAAAAGGATGTCCCAAACTGCTATGAAGAAATAAACACACATTCGTGTGTGCGTGTGTGTGTGTGTGTGTGTGTGTGTGTGTATGAATAATTATTTTTTTTCCTTAGTATTTCCCCATCAGCAGAAATCTAGACTGCTGAGTAAGGAGGCCAAAGGGACATGACCCTTGCATTCACAGCAGCATTGACTGTCCTTTTTCCCTTATATGTGTCCTAAATGATGTCACTAATATGCTTTTTGTCAGTCCACACCCCAGGACTGCTGGGATGCAGTTCAGGCTTGTTGAAGGATTCCTGCCCAAGCCCCTGAAGCCACCTTCTGGTTAACAGTGGTCTTTCTAATTAAGAGAACTTCCATCAACACTCTGCGCCCCATGAACAAGAGGGAGACTCTCCAAGAGGCAGTGAAGCCAGTCTTCTAAATCTGTTATCTCCTAGTGTTTGACTCCTTGCCATCTTAGACAACTCCTAATTTCCTAGTCTTATTTCTGGTCCTGTGGGATATTTCATAAATTTGAACAGCTCCTGATTCTCTCAAAACCAGAAAGTCTGAGGGTGCAGAGACAGCTCCATTAAACTCCTTCTCCATCTCCAGAAGGCTGGCATCTGACCCCCCCCCCATGGACAGCTGCAGAATCATGTAGATCATGCAAAGAACAGTTGTGGGGTTTTTTTTAAGCAAGTTTTTCCTATAGGAAGAAACACTTCTCTTCCATCCCACCTTCTGCCCCACCTTTTACTGCCTACTTAATTTTTCTGCCTGTCTAACTAGTCTGTTCTTTTTTCTTATGTCCTATGGCAAGAACAGACACTTGACTATGGGGCACAGGTTAAGCTTTCATATTCCCTAAACATCCCTTAAGACAGTTGTGGTAGGAGTTATAACCACACTTGGGGATCCAGGGAATTTGGCAACAGACCTGAATCCCTCTTCGCTTAAACCTGTGTTCCCTCCCTTCCCCACAGCAACTGTCTCCCTCTGCAAATCTGCCATCACACACATAAACAGTCCACACAGAGCCCTGGGACACCTAGGTGACCTAGGTCTCAATAAGGGTGTGAGAGAACTGGGATTATACACATTCACTCATTTGACCATCCGTCCATTGGAAATTTATTCCAGGCACTTTGATGGATGCTGTGACATTTCAAAGATAAAGATGAAATGTCTCTGCCCTCAATGAGCTTTCAACTCTGATGGCGACTTGGGATTACATTATACCTGAATTTTCCATGGTAATGTTCTCAGAGACTCATTAAAAGGGAGCACTGATTTAAAGGAGGACAGATAAAATTGAAGGATTAGAAAATGGGGTCTACTAGGGAAAGCTAGAAGAAGCACTATTATTTAGCCCAGAAGGAAAATCCTGAAGTGATGACTTAATGAGAGTATTTAAGTGTACAGAGGATGGACTCCATTATGGATCTATTATCCATGAGTTTATCTAAAACCCTTTTTGAACCAAATTATCTTTTTTTTTAGTCTGTGCTATCTCTAGGCATAATGAGTTCCTTATGTAGCCTGCCTGCTGTGTGAAATAACATATCCTTTTGCTTCTGAAATTTCTTCCTTTAAGCTCATAGGGACTCCCCTAATTCCATGTTCCCAGGATTTGGTTAGCAGTCCTCATGTTGTGTGCCCTCCCTGAACCTGGCATGATTTGGGAGGCTTCTTTCATATCTACCTTCAAGCCCGTT
Source organism: Ailurus styani (assembly GCA_002007465.1). Classification (NCBI taxonomy): domain Eukaryota; kingdom Metazoa; phylum Chordata; class Mammalia; order Carnivora; family Ailuridae; genus Ailurus; species Ailurus styani. Next base: position 2,832,724 of record LNAC01000213.1, on the reverse strand, counting down.
TTCCTGAAGAGTCCTTGTTTTTCCTTATAGAGAACGCACTCAAGTTTTGTTATCAAATTAGCTACACAATTTCCTGAGATTTCTCTAGCTCTTGTTTATCTTTTTAGGGGAATGCTAAAAACACCAAATGTATTAATTAATCTAAAACACACTTCCCCCTACATTTTAACATCTCTAAAATCAAGATATGTTCTACAATCAGTGTTAAGAAAGAAATGTGTCAAAGTTTAATAGGCAGGATTTTTTTCCCCCTTAATGGTAAGGAAAAATATTGGTGTGCCTTGACACTCACCTGAAATCATGAAATATGGTATTAATATATTCTTGGTTTTTGTGGGACAGTAAATGATAGGACACAATGGTAATTAATGTTTATGAGATCCTCATGGATTGTGCAGAATTTAGTTAATTTGTGTATTTGTTCAATGTTTATTCAAGTGCTTTTCTCCACCAACATCTTTGTTGTCTCAAAGACCAAGCCAGATTCTCTGTTATTTAAAACTCTTGGTATACCACCACATACCCATCAGGACCTAAATGGTGCTAACCAATAAGACTGGTGAAGAAGCACCAGAGACCTGGCTTCAATTCCTAACCTGGTTCCCCAGGTAAACCCTACAAGGATATTTTCCCCCTATTGATTCTGTCTAGAAGTATAGAGAAAGTGTCTTTACCCCTCATCCTCCCAAATGGGTTTGAATATAAAAGACAAGAGAATGTCAGGATGTAGCTCTGAGTTCCTTGGAAAAGGGAATTGTAGAAAACAGCACGATATCATTATTATTATCATGTTGACCGTGTCCCTTGAAATCTCAGCCATTCTGGAGAATGGATTTTCAACTAAAGTGCAGCTCTATAATCGGAGCTTAATTGGAGGTAGAGTCTGTTCAGCAAGCTTCTCGGCATGATTCTCCTTTCTAAGGCAGATTGTATTTCACTTTGCATAATGAGGCAATCTTTCTATTTACTGATTATTTCCTTATATAACTTGATCACTGAAAAGAAGTCACTGCCAAGATGTCAAGCAACTGACTAATAAACATATTCCCAATTCCTGATGTGCAGAGCACTTAAGATCCCTCTTTTGCTTGCAGATTGAAGTTTGTGCACACTATATGTCAGAGGACACATTTTGCTAGAAGGCAAGGTTTATATTCCTGGTATTTCATAAATACAGCCAGGAGGAAAAGGACAGGGTAATGTCTCCATGACTGGCATCTTGAAGGTGTGAGATAGGATGTGAAATTCTTAGAGTTGACCTAATGATCACACAACTAACATTTGCAGAACACTTTATAATTTTGTATTAATTTATTCCCTACACCACCATGATAGAAATAAGCAAAACATATATTATTCCACTTTGATTATGAGAAAAGCAATAATTGAAACAGTTAACTTGTCCAAAAAAAAATGGCAGAACCAAGAATTGAGTCTAGGTGTTTTGATTCGGAACCCAGGGTCATGCTGTCTCCCCATGAAAGCTGGCTATTTTCCAGGTCTTACCCCAGTCTTCCTCACAACCACAGTGGTACCTACCAGTACTGTGTCCTTAATGATTCAGATAAGGGAGCCAACAGGTTTGTACCAGTTTCCTTAGATAATTTCCTCAATCATCTAATTTGTTTTACAGCATAGACCGAAATTCTACCTTTCTCCATTGTTCCTATAGCATCCCCTGGCTTGTTTTCTATATAGAGCTTATCTGGATCTATACCTTTCTACGTATTAATATGTCCCCTTTCTGTCTGTCTCCCCTGTAGAATCTCAGGTACATGTGGGTGTATGTTGTTACATACAGGGCTCAGCACAGTGCCTGATACATCGTAGGCATCCAACAAGTATTTGTTAAATAAATGAATGAATAAAAAGTGCCTGAAATGGCTAAATTTCCCAATGAACACTAAAGTTAATGCTTGGGCTTTTGTAAGTGAGCCACTTACTACAGATTTTATTTCATTCAATAACAAATCTGTGTTCAGAGTGGTCATGGTATTTTGTAGCATCAACCCAGCATCTTGAATCGTTCTGACAGAAACACCGTATCTGTGTTCAGTTACACATTTACTGTATTGTAGACCTTGGTTATCTCATTACGACTGGAGGGAAATTAAAAGGAATGCCAAATAGCACACTAGGGACCACTGCAGAGATAGAGTCTAGACTTCAGAATAGCAGAGCCTATATTTATGGTCTTCTTCTTGGGTTCAAGTACTTTCATAATTCTTGATATTAACTCAATGAACCCTCCAATTTTCCCAAACTTATGTAAGCAACGTTGATAACGTGGTAAGGAAAAAAAAGCCTGTATTCAGTGTAGCATGTGTCTTGTACAGTCAGCAAAGCTAGTGCTCTCCCCTGCCCATAAACCATCTCTTATAAAGCTTAGCAAAGCTTCAGGAAAAATCTGTATCCTCTCCCAATAGCATCAAGTCCCTCTGTGGAGACATTGTGCTGTGTTGGTCGATGTGCTTGTTAAATTGACCCAATGCTTATGTTTTAGTTAGAACTGATGACAGTGACATAAGTCAATATTACTTATCACTGTCCTTGATCTGCTCCTCAGGATAGAACTGCATGTATCTTCTTCCAACGGGTTGGGCAAACGTCAGTAGTAAATAATACATTATAGAAAGAGGTCACCTGCTGATTGGTGGCAGCCACTGACAACTATAAGCTTGCTTCCTGGACATCTGAAGCAATAATATTTCCTTCCTCCATCATTCCAAACCACCCCCCTTTCCAAATTCATCACTTTGTTTTCAAAGAATCTTACTCATCACCTAGTATGAAAACACAAAATCCAAATTTATTTTTTAAAGATCTTATTTTATTTATTTGTCAGAGAGAGAGAGAGAGTGAGAGCACAAGCAGGGGGAGTAGTAGGCAGAGGGAGAAGCAGGCTCCCTGCTGAGCAAGGAGCCCAATGTGGGACGCGATCCCAGGATTCTGGGGTCACAACAACACTTAACCGACTGAGCCACCCTGGTGCCCCCTGAATCTAAATTTAACCCCACCCGCCCCCAATGTGAGAAACGAAAACACAGATACGTTTTTGCTAAAAAATAAAATGGCTTAGTGTCCTCAAGTTATGTGAATAAATATAAATTTAAATCAGCAAAAATGAAGCAACATCCTTATCTTTAGAATCATAGTATATTTGAGGATTAGAAGTCCATGATCATCCATCTGATCTAATAATCCAGTGGCCTCTAATTATGGGTGAGGAAGAGGAGACCCGAGAAGTGAAGTGGCTTGTCCAAGGTCATGTGGTTACTTAAAGACAGGAACAGTGTTTCTTAATGTCCAATTCAATATGATTTGTGGGTCCTAGAGAAGAGGAAATGATGGGGTTTGTAGACTTGTCAGTCTTTGGATTGTTCTACTCACTAAGATTAGTATTTCTAACTTTTCTCTCTGAGTAGCCATTCTCGGTTGTTGTGAGGCTGTGGGTCACTTGATAATTCTTGATGTAGCATGTTATCTTGTAGAGAATACCTGTTCTTACTCCAGCTGTGTTACTAGAACAGATGTGAAGAGAAATCCCTTCTGTTTGGCGTGACTCAGGAATAGGAATGGCTTAAAAGGAAACACCTGCCTGTTATGTTCTTAATTTCAGGTTAATTGATGAGGCTTCACCTATTGGTCAGTGCCCTTGGCTTCAAAAAGCCCCTGTTCTCTGTGAGGAAAAAATTTTTAGATACATCCCATACCTAATTTGGCTAAATCCTGAGATCACTCTTGAAAATTGAATGAAAACATCATCCCTCATATTTCTTGCAGATCTATAATTAAAAAATAAATATATTATTTATTGTATTCGTATGATAGGTGAAAACAGAAAAATTAAATTTCAGTCTCCTATTTAGAGATTACTCTCATTTTTAGCTTTGAGGGCAGGGCAATAGTAGAGTTTTTATGGAGGTAGATAGAGGAGGAAATTGAAGGGAGATTGTTCTGCACTTTGTTTCATCCCCACCTGACTCTGGTCTTCTCTTATTTCCTCAGAGGAATATGTCTGCAGAACTTTAAGCTTCTGGAATTTCAGCTCTTCTATCTGATTCACATCCTGAGCCACTTTACAGTATAATGTGCCAGTGGGCTGGTCTGCATCATTGATTCTCTGCCATTTCTTTAAAGGTGAGCATCCAGTGACTTTGGGCAAATTATCAGCATGCAGTGATAAAACTTGGTGCAATCAGTGACTGTGTGATTCTTCCTTAAAACAAAAACAAACTGAGGGTTACAGAAGGGAGGAGTGGGGAGATGAGGTAACTGGGTGATGGGCATTAAGGAGGGCACGTGTTGTGATGAGCACTAGGTGTTATATGCAATTAATAAATCACTGAACACTGAAAGACAGAGAGAGAGAGAAAAGAAATGACAACCTAAATGTTCTAAAATTCCAGACTGAGATTATGCTGAGAAGTCTCCAGTTAGTATGTATAGATCAAGAATTTACCAAATTCAAACAAACCCAGAATTTGACTGGGTTACTTTGTTCATGATGAACGTCTAGGATGTGATGAATTGCTAAAGTACCCTTCACTGTGGCCGTGGAGACCAACTTTGGTAACCCTGGGCTGATCCCAGTAGACATCCAATATGGGTGGATTTTGGAGAGAAGGTGTAATAAAGTGGCCAAGAGCTTGAGTACTAAAACAAGACTGCCTGGATATGAACAGGGTCCACTGCCTATTAGGTATATGACCTTAGACAAGGTGGTTGTACCTCAAGTTTCTCACCCATTATCAATAAAATAAGAACAATAACATCACTAACCTCACAGGATGCTGAAATAACCAAATGTACTAATACACGTAAAGCACTAGAATAATTCCTGGTGCATAGTAAGTGCTCAAAATGTTAGTACTAATGATAATTAGACCAAATCTATCTAAGAGCAACGTTAAGAAGGAAGCAAACCATGAACATTCATCAATGTCTTTTTTGGCCTTCATGAAAACTGCTCCACAAGTACAGTGGAAACACTGATTTAGAAATTATTTCCAGCTGTGCTGTCTTGGGCTCATTAACTTACCTCTCTGAGATCCAGTTTCTTATCTATAAAATGGATTACTAATATCTACTTCATAGGGTTGTTGTTATGAGGTTAAATAATATCATGTAGAGGAAACATTGTGCCTGATACAGAATAATGGTCAATGCCTATCACTTCCCCTCCCTTCCCACCACCAACACCATTACTAAGCCTCTATAGCCAAATTGAGTCAACTGGGAAAGAATACAGTTTTTGCATCAGAGTTTTCAAAATGAGAAGGAAAATTCATTTAATTTTTAATCCAATGAGTATTTATTGAGAACCTACAATGTTCCAGGCCCTGTGCTGGGCACTTGAGATAGAATGGACAATGGGCCCAACATTCATGGAGTTTGCATTTACTGGAAATGGCCAGGCTTAGTGGGTGAAAAATCCTCACTTTGATATTCAAGGTATAGAAAGAAACATTGTTGATTATTATCTCTCATAAAATACCCAAGGAAGTTTTTGTTTGAAGAGGAAGTCATCTTTGGATTCTTCTCTTTCTTTGAATTGGACTGCCAAGCTTCATCACACCACAGCCCCTGAGCTGGTGCTTCACTCTCCATGGAGAAAATAGAAGTCGAAGGGAACTGCATGTCATTGATTAGGCTAACTTCAGTGTCCCATCTGTCTTCATGGCTCAAGATCTTCAGTTGCAGTTCCAAAACCCTTCAGAACTCAAGACCAAATATTGGTTCTCACTAAGAGCTTACTGGCTGATGTAGCACAAATTTGAAAAAGTGGCTGCATGCCACAGTGCTTTGTAGAGCTCAGAATCACGAAGTTCTTCCCCTGGGAACTTAAAATTTAACTTTGTCAAAACTATCTCAAAACAAATGAGGAATTTACAGGAAGAAAAAATGATCTGTGGGAGGCAGGACTATGGTAGTGTGAAAGAAGTATGACCTTGGAATTGGATGAACCTGGAATCAGGAGAGGAGAGGTAGAGATGTAGACTATGGGGTTAGAAATATCTTGGTTCCATTATCTTACTAGCTGTGTGACTTTGAGGATGTTACTGAACCATTCTGTGCCTCAGCTTCTTGGTCTACAACATGGGAATAATAACACTAACAACTTCATTAAGTGACTGGAAAGACATAGTGAATCTAATGAAGATCCTCTTGAAAATGTTTAAGGGAGGAGCAGGGAAGTGCTCTTCCAGGATTGTGCTGGCCAGTACAAGTGGGGAGGGTGCTGCAGGCAGGGGGAAGCCATGTGTTTATTGAGTATCTGGTATATGTTATGTTCTTTGCTGTGTGCTGAGAAAAGAGGAGATACAGAGTAAAAATAAAACATGAACTGATTATCTGAGTACCAGATAACCTCCCACATTATTTAATTAAATCTTCATGACATCTTAATAGGTCGTAACTTACATGACCTGTAGTTTGCAGGTGAGGAAACAGAGATTCCAATAGTTTATATAGCCAATAAATGACAGAGCTAAAACTCAAATGCTGGGTGAACTTATTCCCCAAATCTATACTCTACCTACTCTTCTGAAGGTGAACGAGAGCATATCTTTTTTCCAGTGTGCTGTCTAATATGTTTAAAAAAACCACTATGATTATGTAGATGGCATGGACTTCATAATTACAGACTCTAGTGTGAAAATGAAATTATATTTCCTTTTATCTAAATTTACCTTAAGTCTTAGATCTGAAATTTCACCAATGGGAGGAATTTTAATCTTACCTGCTTAAGGTAAACAAAATCTCTTGTACCATTTTCCCCCTCAGGTTTTATTTGGGGGTTTTTTGGTTTGTTTGTTTGTTTTTTGATAAGTAGCCAATTTAGGATTTTTTTTTCTTCTTTCCCTTAACCCAAAGGTAGTCTAAATTCCCACCTGTCAAACAGTGTTCTGGTATTTTGTCTGTGGTCACTCTCTGACATTGCTCACCTTTGCTGAGGAGAAGTTCATCTGTCTCTGTAACCACTGCTCCTCTGCTGATGCTCACAGTCCCATCATGGTCTAAGCCCCATCCTGCCATCTTGACAACCAATCTCCTTCTTGATATTCACATGCAAGCCCTTTTCTCATTAGACTTTTCAACACACTGCAGCTCTTCAGGAAAATATGGGATTCTTCACATAAGATAGTTGATGATTTGGTGTATAAACTATCAGCCTGTAAGTTGTGAATGTGGGTTTCACTTGAAAAACTGAGAGCTCTCCCTAAGTTTATAGCAAAGAGTCATTTTACTGTCTCATCACACTTAATGAATAGCATGAAATTTTTTCACTTAACATATAGTGTATTATTTGTTTCAGGGGTACAAGTCTGTGATTCACCAGTCTTACACAATTCACAGCATTCACCATAGCACATACCCTCCCCAGTGTCCATCACCCAGCCACCCCATCCCTCCCACCTCCCTCCCCTCTAACAACCTGCAGTTTGTTTCCTGAGATTAAGAGTCTATTATGGTTTGTCTCCCTCTCTGGTTTCATCTTGTTTCATTTTTTCTTCCCTTCCCCTATGATCTTCTGTCCTGTTTCCCAAATTCCTTTTATCAGTGAGATCATATGATAATTGTCTTTATCTGATTGGTTTATTTCACTTAGCATAATAGCTTCTAGTTCTATCCATGTCATTGCAAATGGCAATGTTTCATTTTTGATGGCTGTATAATATTCCATGTATATCTGTACCACAGCTTCTTTATCCATTCATCTGTTGATGGACATCTAAGCTTTTTCCATAGTTTGGCTGTTATGGACATTGCTGCTTGAACAGCATGAAATTTATCTCTTACATCGTGGTCTCCTCTACAAAGACAGTCTTCACATCAAGAATTTTCCATAGTTTGGCTGTTATGGACATTGCTGCTTGAACAGCATGAAATTTATCTCTTACATCGTGGTCTCCTCTACAAAGACAGTCTTCACATCAAGAATTTTGAGAATCTGGCACACAGCTCAATGTCTGGTACATAATGAGTGCTCAGTAAATGCCTATTTTAAAACAATGTATGAATGAACTCATGAATACTGAAAAAATACCTAAAACTTGTAGATAGACCTTCTGGGCANCCTGCCTCTCTGCCTCCTTGTGATCTCTCTCCCTCTGTGAAATAAATAAAAATCTTTAAAAAAAAAAAAAAGAATTTTGAGAATCTGGCACACAGCTCAATGTCTGGTACATAATGAGTGCTCAGTAAATGCCTATTTTAAAACAATGTATGAATGAACTCATGAATACTGAAAAAATACCTAAAACTTGTAGATAGACCTTCTGGGCAGATGTTAGTGATATCCAAGAGTTCTTTAATGATGTTATTTTTACCTTGCTCACCTCAAATAAGAGAACCAGGGACTAAGTTAAGGAAGAAAAATAGAAAATCATGATTGGACAGATTAACTGGGGAAAGAGACAAGGAGACCAATACTGAGCCCTAGCTATATGTGAGACCCAGTGTTAATGCATCTGCATTAACTCTGCAAAGAAGGCTTTGCCTGTGCTGATCACATTTTGATAAAAAAAAAATAGCTGAATTTTTTTTCTCATAGTTCAGACAAAATTATTTTGGACTTTTTAAAAATGCTGTTAACTAAAACTCAAGGGAAAACTTCATGACAAATAATCTCACTGGAATAAGGATATAAATTTTCCAGAATGTAGGTGTTAAATCCAAATCTAACTACAAACTTGCTTTGATGTGAATATCTCCAAGCTACCAAACTTTTCATCAAACTTGCTAAATCATGAAGCCCAAAGAATTAATTCTGGCTGGTGTTTCTCTGGTGAATTGTGACTCTGGTAGGAAATCATGTATGAGATTTGGCTGGAACAGCCATGTTCAAACACTAAGTAAAGACAAGGTAGAATATCCAGGAAAAATGAGAAAAGAATTTTGTGTATCTGGTCCCTATTAAGAACTGGACATTTTATGTGGTATATATATACAATGGAATACTATGCAGCCATCAAAAGAAACGAAATCTTGCTGTTTGCAATGACGTGGATGGAACTACAGGGTATTATGCTAAGCAAAATAAGTCAATCAGAGAAAGACAATTATCATATGATCTCTCTGATATGAAGAATTTGAGGGGCAGGACGGGGTTGTGGGGGGTAGGGAGGGAAAAAATGAAACGAGATCGGATGGGAAGGAGACAAACTGTAAGAGACTCTTAATCTCACAAAACAAACTGAGGGTTACTGGGGGTTGGAGGGTAGGGATAGGGTGGCTGGGTTATGGACATTGGGGAGGGTTTGTGCTATGGCGAATGCTGTGAAAGGTGTAAGCCTGATGATTCACAGACCTGTACCCTGGGGGGAAATAATGTATGTAATAAAAAATTTTAAAAACTGGGCATCTTAAATCATTTTGTTCTTACAATAACTTTATAAGATGGGTATTATTATACCCGTTTTACAAATAAGGAAAATAGGGTTTGGAAAGTTTAGAAAACTTGCTCATTTAGTAAGTAGCAGAGGCAAGTTTTGTACCTTAGGTTATGTGTCAAAGGTTAGGACATGGTGGAGGGCATCGCAAAAGCTGGCAGACTGAGTTGGAAGGGCAGGTTTGATATTCAAAAGGCCCAGTTGGACAGAAAGCGCAGGCAGAATCATGACCAATGAAGACCTCAATATCCGGAATCAGAATGTGTGTACAGATGAAACCTGATAAAGGCTTCAGGCTAAGTACAAGGTAAAAGGCAAAATCCAGACTACACTAGCTTGGAATAGAGTGCTTCAGGGCCTAGAACACTCCACAGCAATATCTATTACACTGAGTACTGATCCTGGGGCATGGACTGTCTCCCTTACGTCTGGGTTTGAAGCTGCTTTCTTGGCATGAACAAATAAGGCAAGTTAAGTGGATAAGGCATGGGTCTACAGATGCCCCTCCTCCGAGGAGACCTTAGACTTTCTTGGGTGACACAAAAATGAGTTTGATGACATATAGTAGCTTTAGCATTAGAGATGGAAATTTGAGTAAAAGTTTGTCTCCAAGATAGGAAACAAAAATGTGGCAGTCAGGAACAGGGCTGGACCCATGAATCTGCCTAACAATGGGTGATGAGAAAGAGTTAGGTCGATGATAGAACTCTTTTTTTTTTTTTTAAGATTTTATTTATTTATTTCACAGAGGGAGAGAGATCACAAGGAGGCAGAGAGGCAGGCAGGGGGGGGGGAGCAGGTTCCCCCCTGAGCAGGGAGACTGATGCGGGCCTCGATCCCAGGACCCTGAGATCATGACCTGAGCCGAAAGCAGAGGCTTTAACCCACTGAGCCACCCAGGTGCCCAATGATAGAACTCTTGACCTGAACTTGGAATTTTCAGAGAAGTTCAGAGAGGGTGGATGGAGTATGGGATCAAATATACCCATCAGGTAACTGATGAAAGGGGACATTTATGTCCTAGATTTTGAAGGTATTCTTTATAGCACCTATGAAATCCAATAAGTTCCTCAAGGGTTGGCAGCTAAATGAAAGGAGCTACCAGGTTTAGTTGTGAAATAGTTATAATTTGGTGGGGAGTGTTATGATGTGCATCATTCACTATAGAGATGGGGTATGGAATAGACTAGGTTATGGGTCCAGATGCAGACAGGAATTTTCTCTTCACTCTTTGTGACATCGGGAAGCCTTTAATTTGAGAATGAGCTAGTTTTTATAAAAGTCAGAATTCCCCAACTTCGCCTAGGGCAGCTCCTAAGGTTTCTCTTATGAGACATGAGATGATGCTACCTTTTTCTATAGCCATGAAACAGATAAAACGCAAGAAGTCCATCCACTAGGTCATTTATTAAAATCACAACACATCAGCCTTGCCTGTTACCAGGCTTGCCTGTTACCTCCTGCACTTGGCAATGTTAGCATGAGTCTTCTGTTAATGGCAGCAAAGCCATCATCTGAAGAACATACCTTGGCCTGAGGTTGGGATTTTCAATTTTCTGTGGAACACCCAACTCACAATCCAGTTTCTTCCCTTATGTTTGGACTCTTCATATTGGTTTAACTAGCGAGGTAGCATGCTCCTCAGGTGGTGTTTGGAACCGCTGTACTGCCTTACTGAATGCCAGCCAGAGCTGTGAGGCCCTGCTCTAATTTTTTTTTACACATCTACCACCAACATCAGGTTTTATTAACAGGGGAGACAGCTTTCTAATGAAATATGGCTCTTAACTTCCTTTTATATTTGGTAATATCCTGAACTCTTTATCCAAATGAAGCATAAAGCACTTACAACTGTGTTTTGCCATTGCACTGACCGAGGAATATATTCATTTGCAGTAACATGGGATTCAATGGAGTGGAAAATAAGCTCTGAAAATTGCTCTTGCCACGAAATTGTATCAATAAATAGGAAAAGCCCATTTAGATTTCACTGACCAATCTCCCCCCTGTGACAAAAATTAATATGGCCAAGTGGTGTGTATAGAAGGTAAGAAGCAGTAGGTGCCAGAGGTGGAGCAAGCCGTGTGTCAAGGTCTGCCTGGTATGGCTAACCTGTTTTACTGTTCCCAGAGCCAACTGAGGGTGCCTTTGTGGATGTGGGGGGAGCAATGAGTGGGAGGTAGGTATAAGCCCCTGGGGACGAAGCAGGAGGAAAGATGCTGGAAGCAACAACCTGTAGGTCATTGACCACTCTCTTACTATTGTATCTCTGAGTGTGCATAGACGGAAACCTTTCCCGGAAGGCATCTAGCCCAAGTTAAGAAAATGCAAAGCAGGCTCATATTGTACTTCTTTGAGTCAGTGTGGCTTCTGGCTGTTAATTTCAATATACCATATTCTCATAATAAAATTCTAGCAGACACATCCGAAAATAAACACATGCTTGATCTGTGGTTTATCCATGTGGAGATGAATAAAACATCAAGTTCAGGTGTAAAGTAATCAATTATGGNACACATGCTTGATCTGTGGTTTATCCATGTGGAGATGAATAAAACATCAAGTTCAGGTGTAATCAATTATGATGTTAAAATTTTGTGGAAAAAATAAAGACTTGTGATTGGCGATATGAAAGTAAAGTTAACCTAAGAGTCAGAACTGACAGTTACTGCCTGATTTTGGGCAAACCGAATAATCTCCTGAACCCAGTTGCCATATTTGTAAAATGGACCTCTTAATGGTTCTGCTGCTTGCTTCTCAGAGTTAGAATTGAATGAGATTGTGTGTGAGCATCTGTAAACTTTTAAGGTACTCTTATTACACTCTATCATCAGCACTAATGTGGAAGAACACTAATCATGAAGGTAAACCTCTTGTAGCACAAAGGAGTAGTTCTGAAAGCTATTTTCAGAACTATTCCTTTGTGCTACGAGGGGCAGAATTTTGTGGTGAAAGATGACGGACTTGGGAAGCTGAGGAGCTAGATTGGAGTACTACCTCTCCTGCTACAACATAGTAAGCCCTCAGACAGCTACCTTAACATCTCCCATTTTTCTGTCAGAAAATGAGATGACTGTGCTGGATTAGCTCTGAAATTCCTTTGCAACCCTAAATTTTGCATGTCTTTGGTCAAAGAGGTAGCATACTGGAAACCCAGATCATAAGATAAGAATGAAAGAACATCTGTCGTAATTTCAAGAACAAAAAGGTCACAGGTCTCTTGCAATTTGATGTTAAAGAACAAGGTCATGGAGGAAATTTTAGACAGGTTTTGGAAAGCTGTACTCTCTAGAGTGAACTTGTCTTGAACCAAAATCACATTACTTCCACTGTTATGAGATTTCTCTTTTTAACCCCCCCCCTTTTGAATCATCTGTGCAATGTCAGTGAAGCTTGCTAGAGGTGGTAGACTCCTCTCCTTTCCAGATAACCACTGAGATTCTTAAGACTTGGCAAAGATGTAAAAACTATGCTTTCATAGGCCCATTGCCATGCTGGTAAAAGCTGGCTTATTGCTTCCTCACTTTGCCAATAGAGGTGCTCTGGGGGAGCTTCTCTTATTCTGGATTTGCACAGTGACATGAAGGAAAGTATTCCAGGTCCCTTACATGTTGACTAAGCCCCCTCTCAGCCCTCGAAGTGCTTGTCAGAAAGTCCTGACAAGTGATAACTCCATGTGGCACTCAGCATGGCAGAACAGGGCTCTTTTCTCCCTCTATATGTTCTTGCCAGACTGCCCCTTCCGCCCTGCAGGGTTTCTGCTGCTCTTGTTAGAGTCTAGCAGATGATCACACAGACTTGTAGCAGGTGAACAGGGAGGGGACCAATGACTTGTAGTCTGTGTCCCATTAGCAGCTACGTGGGTGAAGAAACTATGCTCTGTTTTATGGCTCCACTTGCCAGTTATTCTCTCAAAGAGAGTGCAGACTCCTTAAACAAACTTTGAGAGGCCTTATCAGTGTAGAGTCATTGATACTCAGCTCAATATGGTGGTCAGGGTTGAGTTTCCAACTTTGGTTGCCTTGGTTAGACCACCATGGGATATCTATAATCAGTCAATATTCTTTTGAATTGATGAATGAAATATATGAGAACATTCTCTCTACAAAAACCCAAATAATACAAACTAGAGCCCATTTACCATTGCCCATTATCCTGTGTCCCTAACCAGAGGAGAACACTGTCAATTAGTTTCTATGAAATATGACTGTATATAGCAGGATGATGAATGGGATGGCAGCTGAGGAGTCTTTGGGAACCTCCCTGCAGGGTTCTCTAAGAAGCAGTGGAACTGACTCTGCTACCATCACGCTGTAGGTTTCTCCACCAGATATATAAGAAAGGAAGTAAAGATGTGATTTGTTGGTTTAGAGAGTACTGTGGGTCTTCCCTTTCATCTCTATGGGACATCAGAAGAATTGCTTTAGCCTAACCCTCAAGCCAAAGGAGGAAGTCTCCAGGAGAACCCCATTTTTATATTTGAAGAATGTCAGCAAGAAGAAGAACTAATGCCCTAGTTGGACATCTGCCTAAGGAGTGAACCTGCTGGTCCTCACCCTGAGCAGGGTGAAAAGAAAATTGGGTAGAGGCAAGAAAACGAAGCAGCTACATGTTGTTTGATTTGGCAAGGATAAAGGAGTTTTCTGTGCCTCAACTGGACATGGAAGGAGGTAGCTTGAACATTCTTGTTACCCTTACTGCAATGGCTGACTTCTACAAGAGGAGACATTATCAGCAAGGGAATGGGGTTTGAACCTCCAGGAAAGTGGGTCAAGGGAGGTCAAATTAGAGCTTTTCATCTGTTTCAGGAAGAATTCATGCATGGTCCTCAAAAAAGATGCCTGCCAGCTCAGTGTCATCAAAGGCCAGACAGTGTCAACCAAGAGAGGACCTCAAAGGCACAAAGACTGCAGTTCCACCTCTCTACTCCTGATAGTGATAGTGCAGGGGAGAGAAAGACCTAGAAGAGGGAGAAGGAAGATAGTCAGCAAAAGAACAGGCATCCTCCCCACTACGGGTCCCTCCAGCTGAGGTCAGGTTGAACTAGGTGGGCGGAAGGGTATGAGATAGATGATCTAAACCAGGATAAATGGAGAAGATTAACCTGGACTGTTTAATATGTGAAATTAATTGGAAAGCTATGGGATCTGTCCTGCACATCATTATGGGTTAGAAAGGGGAGATTCAGCACAGTTGAAGGTAGTGACTGAAAAAATAACAAAGCAGTTTCATATCTGTATTGCAGTGAGTCAGATTTTTCAATAAACCAGTTATGTGCAAGATATAGTGTCATTTGTGTTTTTTTTAACATTCATAATGTCATAATTATATATCATTCTGTAACATGCTTTTTCTAATGCAGCAATATGTCTCAAAGATTTTTATATGTCAGTACAGTTGGATTTTGTTGTTATTCATAACCGCTGCATAGACTTACACAGTAAAACATTCCTAGAGTTTATTTAGCCATTCTGTGGCTATGGGTTCTTTGCTGCTGTGGAATAGTGTGATGATTGGGCACAGACTGTAAGAGAGGCTAGTGTTTGGCATAGATCTCCAAAGTAGGGCCATACCGAACTGATGGATTTCCAGATCTTTAAGGTGGGCTTCTAAGTTCTTGAAGATTAGGGAAAGTGGCAGAACAGGTTAATTAGGGGTAGAATGGTCTTCTCTTCACCCTCCCAGTTTTTGTTCTTCTAAGCCCCCATCTTACTGAGAGAGAAGCAAAGCCAGTGATCATAGGTCAACACTCTCTTTCCTTACCTACAATTGAATCTGTTCCTTAGCCTTCCAAATTTTGGTTTTGTGGCAATTAACCAATAATGTCAGAAAAGTACTTTGAAAATCCTGAAATGGAAATTCATTACAAACTCAAGGATTTATTAAAACAAATTCCCTTACGAGTTGGATATAATATTTCATATACATTTGTCAGATACATGTATTTTAATCTTTAATTTATGTTTTTAAAGTAATACATGCTCATAACAGCAGAATATTTTTTCCGGTGATACTTTGCCTTGTTCCCGGTAATTACTGAACAGATGTAAGGGTAGCCAAATAACTATATGCAGTATTAAACATACAATGCTGAGGACAGAATATATTAATGATTTCATATTTTGTAGGACTCTAGTCATCATGGTCAAACATCCATTAAATATGTCTTAAAATTTAGTGAGCTCCTCCTCCTAATGCTAAGAATTTTGTTTTTTATTGGCCGTTCAGAGCCTCCCTCATAAAGCTTTAAAATGTGAGCATAGCATAATGCATAAACTTGTCAAATCATTATGTTGCACACCTGAAATAATGTAACATGGTGTGCCAACTATACTCATTTAAAAATTTAAAAATAAATAAATATGCCAAGAGAAATAAGTCAGAGAAAGACAAATACCACCTGATTTCACTCATATATGGAATTTAAGAAACAAGACAGATGAATATAGGGGAAGGAAAGGAAAGGAAAATTAAATAAAATGAAAACAGAGAGGGAGGCAAACCATAAGAGACTCTTTACTATAGGAAACAAACTACGGGTTGCTGGATGGGAGGTGGGTGAGGGATGGGGTAACTGGGTGATGGGCATTAAGGAGGGCACTTGAAGTAATGAGGGCTGGGTATTGTGTGCAAGTGATGAGTCACTGAATTCTACCCCTGAAACTAATAATACACTATATGTTGCTTAAATTGATTTAAATAAGAACATGCATACATACATACGTAAAATGAGAGAGTCACACTTCTACCCCATGGAACTCTTTTTCTAAAATATCTCTCCTCCTCTATTTTCTCCTAAGAGTAGAAGAGTCCGGCATTATCCTCCTCCCTGTAAGAGTCTGGGCAGTTTTGATTTTTCCCATTGTCTTTTGTCTTTTGTTCTGTCTACCTTACAAAATCGTAGTGTTAAATTTTTAGCAACAAAAACATTATCATTATCGTGTACCAACCCTGGCTGCCTGATGGCTTGAGTGTGTTTCTAGTCAATGTTAGGAGAAAGAGCCACTGCAGATATGTTCTTTTGATCGATAATTCTATTCTCGGCTCTCATTTGCAGGTGTCAGTCAAGTGCACAGGATGGTCACTGGGCACTTACAAGGTGAGGAAAAGCCTTCTTTCTCTTGAAATCTTGGACCTTAGATGAGCCACCTGCCAGTAATTTTAGCTTTTTTTTTTTCTCCTCAGAGGGAAAATAAATACAAATCACTTGGTATAATGACAGCCTTCAATTAGAAGGATTTATAGAGTCATGCAACCAGAAGGGAAACTGAGAGCCCATAGAGTTCACTGTCCTGTCTCAGACAGGTCAACAATTGGCATCCCAAGCAGACCAGCTCTCTTTTAATAGCTTTTCAGAATACAAGAGTGCATTCTCACTCTGGATGAATAATGCTAATATTTGATAATCCTCATTGTAGGATGATTCTCTTTTAACCTAAGCAGTAGAGTTGGAAACTATCAGCTCCTTGTCTGTATAGATCCATAGCCCCTGACTGAGACTTGGCATTGGTAGATGAGATAATTTTCTACATTTGAAGATAGTATATTTTTTGATGCAAATGTGTGGTATTTTTTTAGATCATTTTTGTGGTTTTCTTTGCTGCTTTCTCCAAGTGCCCAGGATCAGATCCAGAAAAGCTACCCCTGCCATGTGACCATGGGCGGAGCCAGCCGAATACTAAGAGGACTCAAGATTCCGGNCCCCTGACTGAGACTTGGCATTGGTAGATGAGATAATTTTCTACATTTGAAGATAGTATATTTTTTGATGCAAATGTGTGGTATTTTTTTAGATCATTTTTGTGGTTTTCTTTGCTGCTTTCTCCAAGTGCCCAGGATCAGATCCAGAAAAGCTACCCCTGCCATGTGACCATGGGCGGAGCCAGCCGAATGCTAAGAGGACTCAAGATTCCGACAATAGGTATGTGTGGAAAAGATAGATAGCTTCCTTTGTTTCTGGCAGATTCCCACTGACTGAACATCTGTTGAGAGGATGGAAGGTATTTACTTTGAGATCCTGTTTGTATCAGTAGGAAATCATATGGAAACTTTTGAACAGTTTCCCTAGAGGTGAAAGCAGGTAGCAAGTCTGTTGCTTCATTTGGCTCTCCAGCCACCAATTCCGTCCCCACTTGATGTTAGGCAGAGCTTGCTCTATTGTTGTGTCCTTTGTGATGAAACCAGCCCACCTAAAGCTAGTTAGCCAGAGGACTCAGGTCAGGCCAAGAAAACATCCTGGCAGTGTCACATGGCCTGTATTCTGGGGATGTATGCCACAGGACAAGGTGTGACTTCTCCTTTGACATTTTAGCCCCTCACTTTTATCCATTTCTTCTCGGGGGAAGCAATCCTAAAAATTGAAAATATGATGAGTGATTAAACAGAGTTTAATAATAACTCAGATTCTTTTTTACAATGAAAAATATGTATTATTAGTATTAGGGTTGCCTATGCCCTCTCATTTAGGTCGCTTCCCAGCAACAAGGTAACTGGGCAGAGGAATAGTAATTTGAAGTTGCTCAGAAAGCTTAGGGGAAGAAAGAACTTGAAAAGTTTTACAAGAGATGTCATATGCTCTACAAAAGATGAGATTTTTTAAATTGAGCATATTTCTATTGAACTGTTGTTATGTACCACACATGACATAGTGTATCTACCTTCACGATCCTAGCCTATTCAGAGGGATCTGTTATCATATGTGATACATAATGTTAAATAGTACTATGGGAAGATGTTCCAGATCAGGTGTGTCTGAACTTAAACTGGTAAAATGAGCAGGATCCAATTTGGTAAAAGAGAAGGGCCAAGGGCAGGTGGCAAAGAAAGAGTGAGTAGCTTCTCCAGGAAACTACAAATTGTCCAGGATGGTAGAAGGTAGGGTGTGAGGTGGGGGATGATAAAATGAGGTTGAGGGGATATGTTGTGCAAGATGGTGGGCAGTTTATAAAGCATTTGGAAGTTAGCCTGAAGGCAATAATGAGTCACTGCAGGACAAGGACTTCATCATATTTGTGGTTTTAAAAGTCATTTGCATGGTAGGGGGAGAGGTTTGAAGAAAACTGCATCAACAGTGGCAAAGTTGGAGGCAAGCAAACCATTTAGAAGAATATTGTAGTAATTCATGAGATAGGCCTGAACCAAGTAGTAGCATTTGTGTTCAAGAGATCCATATTGGAGATGGAGTTTGAATCCTATTACAGAGAAAGAATTAATAGAATTTGATTGATTGGCTATGGCAGTTAAAGAAGAAAGAACTCTAAGTTTTGGTCATGGAGGAGAAGGCACTGAATTGAGTTTTAGATTTGTAAATTGTGAGATGTCTGTGGGATATCCACACAGCGATGTCCAGCAGGTCTGGTTCTCAGTTTGAGAGTCACCAGCATGTATCAATAAGTAAGCCCTAAGTGTGGGTGAAATTGCCCAGGAAATGTTGCATAGCATGTGTCGCCCTTGCTTTTTCCTAGAACACAGCTTTTTGGGGACTGAACATGGGGGCTCAACATTGATAGTGTCATTTCGTCTTGGATGGTGGTGCATACTCTGTTCTCTTTCCAGACTCTACCAACTGTCACCTTCTATTATTACAATCTCATCAGTATTTCATGAGCTTTTCTAGTTTCCAGGCTGATAGGGACACATGTCGTCTTCTTGACAGCATAAATAGGTGTCTTGATTTGGATATTAGCCATGCTCATACACCAAAGTGCAATGAGATTAAAGAAAAGCCCTTCCATTGTATGTTGATGCCTCCAAGGCAGCTTCTCCAGTGACAATCCCTTACCTTGCTACTAGATTGGAGGTGGTTGTTTTACTTTTAATTCTGTTCCTTGACTACCAGAACAAGATTCTGAAACCTTTGTTGCTTGTGTTGGTTTCCACTGAGTAGTCTATATATCTTATCTATTCATCCCTGACCGCTTGTGAATTGCTATGAATGTTTACAGAAATGGGGGCGGGGAGAGGTGGGGTTCTCAAAACTTGATTTTCTAAGGCCCGTCAAAAAAGGTAAATATTTTTAGATTAAAAAAAGAAACCAACATTTCAGAGTGGCAAATAAATGCATCTCAGTGTTCTGATGATTCGAATGTTCTAAATGAGGAAGCACTGGAGCAGCATCTGTGCCTGTCTTGTTCCCTTTGAGGCAATGGGAAGTAAGATGACTCTGAGCACCAATTGCTTGCAAATTTCTTCTTCTCTTCGGAAATAAAATTGTGCTTAGCAGGTCTCCCAATATGCAGATGCTGCCTCGTTGAGTCAAAAGAACATTTTAAGTAGAAGCATTTGCATTCTGGGGACTAGCTTCTGCACTTCTAAAATGAGACTCTGTTGAGAAGCCAGATATCCTTCCCAAATCTATTAGGATGGATGGGATGTGATTCTCTTCCCATTTTTATGCTATTTTACTTGTGCTTGATTAGAGACCCTGTTGGAGATACATGCCTGTGTACTAGAGAAGAACTTTGCCCTGATGGTCTAGGTGATTATACCAGTTCTCTGCCTTTTTTGGCTGGTAAAAATGAGGCATAGCTCTGTCTGCACATGTGGGGGATGTGAGGGCAGGGCGGAGTTGTGGATCTGAGCTGGACTCTTGTGACTCACCCCTGACTAGTTTGACTTTGGGGACATGGTGTCTGTACTAATAAAAAATGTTGTCAATCACAGTGGTATATTGAAGGGTTTGGTACATTGTGTCCAGAAGAGTCTTTATTTAGATGGCAAAAGTGTCAGAAGAAAAAGCACAACCTGAGTCTAATGGGCTGATTGAACTCGAGGGAGAGGTAGCAGGTGGGAAGGTGGAGGGCAAAAGAGCAGTTTCTAAGCAGGAATATAGCAGCAAAGACAAGTTCTGGGGATGAATCAGCCATTTATCATAACAAAAGAAGGTCATATGAACTCACTTTGGAATTCAGAGTGGTGCTGGAAACAGAAATTAAAGAACTGTAAAAATGGCTTGAAGTTTTGGTAGCATGTGTCTGGTTTAGTACTTATACCCAAGCGATTTACTACAGAGGATAAGAAATGGCTGACTGTCTGCCACCAAAGAGGAAGCTGATCTATACAGAAGCCACAGCCTAGCATTAACGATGGCATCCGTGCCAGTGAAGATGGCAGGCAGCTTTCTGGGCACTGGCATTGCCAAGAGCATTGGTGGTACATAACTGCATAGATTTTTGTGTGTAAATTAGAGCTGCAGCAGGTAAGTGCAGTGACCTGAAAGCTAAGAGCAGTCCCAACGAATAATTGTCTTTCCTGACATCATTCCCAGGCTCAGCCTTGCAAAGTATTTCTGACTTCATGTTATTGGTGCTGTGGTTATATGCACTGCTATGGCAGGAAATGTCTCAGGTTCTCTCTCTCTGCATCTCTCACTCTCTCTCTCTCTCTCTTTCTCACACACACATATACACACATACACATCCCTGCAGGTCGCATGACTTTGTTTGGAGACTATCCAACTTCTCTGAATGACCCAGAATTTTGCTGCTATAGGTTGCCACAAAGCATGATGTGGCCTGTTATAGACTATGACCATCTAAACGGAAGGTAGGGGGACGCCTGGGTGGCTCAGTCAGTTAAGCATTTGGCTTCAGCTCAGCTCATGATCCCAGGGTCCTTGAATCGAGTCCTGCATTGGGCTCCTTGCTCAGCAGGGAGTCTGCTTCTCCCTCTGCCTGCTGCTCTCCCTGCTTGTGCTCTCTCTCTCTGGCAAATAAATAAAATCTTTAAAAAAAGACTTTAAAAATAAATAAACAAACAAAACAAACCAAAGGTAGGGGTCTGGAACACTTTCGAGCCTGGTGTACCAAGAAAGATGAGCTGAAGTGGGAAGATCACCACATGAACCAGGACAGAGTGCAAACTAATTCTGGGAGCTAGAGTCAGAAATGGTAGGAAAACTGCTACGACTCTTTTATTTCTGAACTATAGCTTTTATCACAGCCCCCTGGGCCAGCTATTATTCTCTGCCTTGGGTTAGGTTTCCTGAAAGCAGAGCCCAAGTCAGGGGTTGAGTGCATATGATTTATAGAGGGGAATGCTCTCAACAGAAGGGGAATGAGGGAAGTAAGGTAGAACAGGGGCAAGAGCTAAGCAAGCATTTGGTCTCAGCTTACTTTCACAGGAGCTCTGGTCTATGAATTGCACCATGGAGTTGTTCTACCTTGAAGGATAGTGATCGTTTTTTTGCTTTCCCTTCCATCAGTCATTGTCTGCACCCCCACAGCAGGAGTGGGTGTGACTTACCATCTTGGTGGCTTCTGAGGGCAGTTCTCCAGAGAGGATTACCAGGTAACATAGCTGCTGGGAGAGTCCTATAACCCAGGGCACCTCTAATAGGGGCAAAAGCAGTGTTGACCCTACCTTTTATTTTATAGGTGAGGAAACTGAGACTCAAGATACAATTTTGCTTTCAGCTATCCAACCAGTCTGTGACAGAGCATGGACTCAGACAGAGTTAGTGAACATAGATTGTAGGATCGCAGTTGACTGATATTCGCCCTGTACTATTTTGTCTTTGCGTGTGATCCTGGGACCACAGGTAGTGTACGTACCAAAACCAGAAATTAAGTCCCTACGTGAATCCTGGCTCTGGCCAAGGCTAAGAGAGAGGGACCAAAATTATATTTTATGTTATCAGGCTACAATTTTCCATGAATCTCTTGCATTTTCATACATATTGTGAGAGAAAAATGGACTACCTTTACTCCTATCTTCCCCCTGGCTCTTTTTTTTTTTTAGAGAGAAAGTGGGAAGGGGCCGAGAGAGAAAAAATCGTAAGCAGGCTGCATGCCCAGTGAAAAGCCCAACAAGGGCTCAGTCTCTTGACCTTGAGATCAGGACTTGAACTGAAATCAAGAGTCAGACACCTAACTGAGCCACTCAGCACCCCTATTCCTAACTATCTTTTCAGTAATGTTGTCTAGCTAAAACCTTGGAAGATGGAGATAGTACCTCTTTCCATAGCTAGGGCAAGCATGCTTCCTATCTATTATATAATATTAGGGTCTATTAAGTTCAGTTTTCCTTTCCAGTAGTGGAACACAGCGAGTACACAGGTGTCACCTTCCCTCTAAGCATTGCTGTATGGGAATTGGTCTCAGGAAATGATACAAAAATGATGATATTCTGGTTGTGCTATCACTTTGAGTAATAAAATGTCTTTTGTTTTTGACCTGGCAGTTTATGTCTTCTGCCAGTATCCATGAAACTATGGCAGCCTAACTTGTTATCATGTGAGTAGGGTGAAATCTTGGATCTATCAAGTTATTGACCAATATATTACCACCGCCGGCTTTATCTCAGGAGATTTAACTTTGTGATTGGTGATTTGACTTTCTAGGAAAGCTCTAGAATTTTTTTTTTTTTTTGCCCACAAGTAAATGTTTATGTCTGTGCCAAACAATGGTATGTCTTTGATGTGCTTTTAAAATAATTATTTGCTCTCATGGGGATGAAGAGCCTCTTCATTAGATTAGTCAATTGGATTAATGCAATTAGGTAGATTACATTAATGGCCCTAGTTCTTCATCCTTTTGGTCAATGAGGTAGCAGATGTAACTCAAACAGAACCTTGAAAATGCTTGCAAAATTGGGCTTGCACTTCTACCTCTGCCATCTTCATGAGGTGAGCAAGGCTAGGTTATCCTTCTGGTTCTAGGAGGATGATTAGAGGCACATGGAGCAGACATTTGCAGCCTTACCTAGCCTCTGTCAGCTGACCTCTACCTAGCCATAGGCATAGGATGGAGCCAAGTCAAGACTAGCCAAACATCTCAACTAAGCCCAATCTAGATCCATCAGCCTATAAACAGGACAGCTAAATAAATGGCTGTTTGGATTGTTTTAAGCCATTAATATTGGGAGTAGCAGGGGCGCCTGGGTGGCTCAGTGGGTTAAGCCTCTGCCTTCGGCTCAGGTCGTGATCTCAGGGTCCTGGGATCGAGCCCCACATCGGGCTCCCTGCTCATCGGGGAGCCTGCTTCTCCCTCTCTCTCTGTCCGCTTGTGATCTCTTTCTCTCTGTCAAATAAATAAATAAAATCTTTAAAAAAAAATATTGGGAGTAGCAAAAATTTTTACACAGCAAAAGCTAATTGTCACAGCTTCCCAAGGGAGTAGATTGCTTTCAGTTCTTCATTTTAACAGACTTGTGAGAAGGGTGCTCAGAGTAAGTCACTGCAGCTCAAGCACCACATCTCAACTCTCAGAGTGACATGAGCTCCACTGTCTCTTTGTATGTGTTGTATGGGCAGACGAGAAGGTTGTCTGCCTGACTGCCTACCTTTGTTCCCGCCCTTCTTTCATTCATTGGTTAACTTATTAAAGATTAATATGTTCTTCTAGTGGACAGGTGCTAAGCACACAAAGATAAAAACTCATAAACTAATGAGGACATCCATGGAGGAAAATACTAACAGTAGATATAATAAGTGCTAATGGGGATGTGTGTAGTCTGTTGAGAACACAAGGGACAGATCCACTGCCTCTGAGGAATGGGCCTGGGTAGCTCCACCGAAGAGGCATGGTTTTAGGAATATTGTGCCGGCGCTGCTGCAGTTATCCCCAGCTCATGCTGGTGGTTCAGCATGGATTTTCCCACTCAGGAAACCTACTCTATGTTATGTACTTTTCTAAGCACAGGGGATACAAAAACTAATTAGATTTAGTTCCTTCAAGGAGTTTATATTTTTAGGTTAATTCCAGTAACTTGGCATTACCCCCCTCCCCCTTATTTATAAGATACAGCTATCTCTAAGAGGAACTGCATTTAACCTGATACCTGTATTTTAACCTTATTGTGAGTGGTCTTCCTTCCCCCCTTCCTCCCTCCCTCCTTCCTTCCTTCCTCCCTCCCTTCCTTCCTTCCTTCCTTCCTTCCTTCCTTCCTCCCTTCCTTCCTTCCAGTGTTGACAGAAAGGGTCAAACTGGATTGCTGCCCGATGCTCCCCCACACACTGGGAAAGGGCAGGAGCCCAGAGACGAGACCGATTCACTGGGCCTAAGTAGTAACCAGGAAAGGCCTCTGTTGTGGACTGGAAGATCTGTTTTTCAGTCCTTTCCCCTCTGAATGTTCAAGATGATATAAATACACTCTATCTTATTAAGTTGGCCCCTGTAACCAAGGAAATGACGTTCATTCCCAAACCTAAGATGCTGTGAGATGGTATCTCAGCAACTCGTCCTGATAGCCAGTTCTTTGGTGGGTATGTGTAACCTTAGCTCACCTTAACCTTAACCTTAGTGAAGGTTGCTCCTTAACAGGTTCTGTGCCCATTAGTCAGGCTACCTAAGGCTGTATCCACAACAGCTATTCTCAGACTTCTATTCTGCCTCAGCCAATCACTGACTCCGGTACTCTCTGTACCTTATTTGCTAGCATTTGAAGGAATGATTATATCATATGCACAGACCTGCCAATTTCATTTAAGTTGTGAGTGATAGAATTATTTTTAAACAGTTTTGAGTGATAGGATTATTTTAAACAAACAAACAAAAGGTTTATTTACTCATACAGCCAAGTCATGAAATGATAGCTCATGCCTTAGAAAAGACTGGAACCAGAGCTGCCAGGTACGCGCACACTTTGCACATAGCACTGGTCCCAAGGTGCAAGTAGGAGCTGGAACCCAGTCCTTTCTCCATTCCCAAAGCTGTGTTTTTTGGCATGAGGTTATGTCCAATCAAAGGTACCTTCTGTTCACCTTCAGGGCTGTGTCCTCCCTGAGGCAGTGCACTTACCTAATTGATCTGCTCAGAGGAGATGCCCATCTTTTACCTCTTCTCTCCTCATACTTTGCTCTCTATTTCAATAAAAAATCTCACTAAATATGGAGGAAAATGAGAAAGAAGATTATGAATGTAGAAGATAGGAAGCAGCAGCTTTACCAGATAATTAAAAATGGTTCTTTTGGAACCAAACCATTGGAAAAAGATCAAATTAGGAAAGATATTATTGGAAAAGTTTCTTGATTTGAGAAAAGATATCACATTGGAATGACCAAAATTGTTCACTTTTTAGGTAAAATTAATAAAATGATTCCAATACCTAGAAACAGGCACAATTTTTGAATTATAAAAAGGAAAAAACGTCCTATGATTACCTCTGACAAAAGGAATAAAATCAATGGGGAGCTTATCTACAGAAACATTAATATTAGACTGGTCACAACTTATTTTCTTCAACAATAAATGCTAGACTACAATGGAGCAGTACCTGGAATTTTGGTAGCTATGAGAAGAAAGTTTATTAGCCCGAATTTTATATCTAACCAAAGAGTTATTCAAAACACTTTTATATTCACTAGTAAATATACTACCCACTGACTTTTTTTAAGAAGTTAGTTGAAAACATTCTCCAAATGACTGGTTAATTTTTTAATAATTACATGAGAAGTCATCATGAAAATACAAATCTGGTTTACATTTTGAATGATGACTTCGTCTGCTGTAAGAATGGAGTAGTGGAGGGCAAGATGGAATTTGTGTTGCGGTGAGAGGTGATGCTATCCATGTGACAGGTAGAAGAATGGCTTATAAAAGTGTCGTAGCAATAGAAGAAGAGATCAAGTGTTCTACTTCAGGACATGTCAAATCTGAGATGCTTGCAAGGTATTCAGATGGAGATAGCCATCGGAGGGCTTGGCAATGCAATCGCTGAGGTTAGAGAAGTTGAAGGATACAGCATACAGTTGAGGAACAGCAGCATATAGATGATATTGGAAACCATGAAAATAGATGATGTCATCAAAGGAGAGACTGTGGGGAGAGAAAAAGACCAGTATTGAGTACTGAGTACCATTAAAAATAGGGCAAGCAATGATGAGTGCTGTGAAATGTGTAAGCCTGATGATTCACAGACCTGTACCCCTGGGGCAAATTAAAAAAAAAAAAGATTTAAGGTGGCTATAAAAAGACACGGTGATGGTAAAAAATAAAAAAGAAAAAAGAAAAAATAGGGCAAGCAGCAAGCCAGCAACCATACGAGGCTTGTCAGAGCATTGTTCCTTGGGGAGGTGGGAGAAGGAAGGAAGAAGGAAGGAAGGAGGGAGAGAGGAAGAAAGGAAGGAACCAACGAACTCACTCCTGGATGTAGGCATTGTAGCAAATATTCAATTTCCTCATTGCGTCTTACATTCTAGGTCAAGACCCAGAAATTTAGCAGGGTCAACTACTGGACTCCAGCACTTGAGCTGTGGGACTTTCAAATTATCTGAGTGAGCAAGAATTGACCTGTCATAATCAGTGGTCTTTATTCAATAATGTGTGAATGGTGGAACTCCGTTCTAGTCCAATTCTGCCAGCTTCGTTTATGGTTGATAAGGCTCGAGCCCCACCTGATATGGACAGGTAACTGAGATCTAAAACTTGACTGACTGAAGCCCTGGTTTACAGCTGGTTTCCATGGATCTTTGCTGGAGTTCTGCAGAAAATGCTCTCAATCTGCCTTCTATGATGATGATGATGATGATGATGATGATGATGATGATGATGATGATGTTAGTCACCATACAGGACGTCATTAGTTTTTGATGCAGTGTTCCAAGATTCATTGTTTGCTTATAACACCCAGTGCTCCATCAGTTTACCTTCTAATTCCAAAAGTGGTGTCTGTTCCCACTGTCAAAAACCTGTACCCCATCCTGAGAGCTGTGAGACTAGTCACTGACATCACTTTAGGAGACACAGGAAGATGATTATTAATGGTCAACTGAATTCCCCCAGGGGGCAGTTTCATTTTGAATAGGTGAGGGCCTTTTTCTTCTGGAAGTATCCTTGCTGTTTGTCCCGTACTTGGGGCCAGTAATCTTGGCAGGGACTTTGGAGCATCCTGTCACCTCCATGCTTCTCCAGCACCATTGTGCTGTGATTGTTGAAAGCATACATTTGCACTCAAGATGATCAAAGCTGCATAGTGGACATGGCAAGTGCATGGTGAGGTCTCTGCCTCCAGAAGTTCCATAACCCATGGGAGAAGGTAAAAGTAATGTGGGTTCCCTTGAGTCACTTGATCAGCTGGACTGCCAATAACCAGTCAAGTGAAAGTAGTGTCTCTCAGTAGTGTCTGCCCACTCCTTAGCACAGCGTATAGTCTGGACTTTACCACCTCCTGAGGAAGTCAGGGTAGTGAGAGCAGTGCCTCTAATTAGCAGGATCTAATTAGAAACTCTCTTTTAAGTAAGTCTGAAAAATGTTGTTTTAGTCTTTATATCCTTAAATAGAGCAAAGAACTGAGAATGGCTGCAGAGGTACAAAGTTTAGTAAATAACACTTGGTATAGTCTACTCCTTTGGGCTGCCAGTGTCCAAACACATCTTTCTTTCCATATTTAACTTCTAAACAACATTATCTGTATCATGTACCCACCTACCAGCATGCATTTGTGTATTGCATGAATAAAAAGTGACTCTTCCTCTCCCCAAAAAAGGGATATACAAAATCTCATGTGTCCTTGTGTGGAGGATGTTCATTCCTTTCCCAGCACAGCCAAAATTCCCTTTGATATTGTAATCTAAAGATTAAACAATAATTGCTACCAATATCAGATAACCAGGAAAGGAGAGAGTCATGAGAGTGACATAAATCATTTCTGCTCACATTCTTTTGGCCAGAACTTAGATGCAGGCAGCTGGGAGGGCTGTACCCAGGAGAAAAATGAAAATCGTTCAGTGAACTGCAGCCTTGCTTCTGTCATACCAAAAAAGCAAAGTGTTTTAGGAAAGGGGTACTTCTGATTAAACACACATATTTATCTCTTCTTTCCCCCACCTTGGAATAATCCTCTAAAATGACAAGAAAGGAGTAAAACAGGTAAAGTTAAGAAAGACAAAGAAAATGGGAGAGTGAAAGACAATGAAAGAGAGATGTTAACAAAATTTTGAACATGAACATCAGCTGAATTCGACAGAGGAATAGTAAATGTTTGAAAAGAAGATGACAGAGAAAATAGGTGATATTCCCACCCTCCCCAAACCCCCTGGAAGACCTTGAATGTCGGAGGGACGGCGTCTTGATTAGCTGTAGTCACAGTAATAAGGTGTGGTGATCATAAACCCCAGCCGCATACAGTAACCTTTTGTTACTCCCACTTGTGAAGATCGGTGGGCTGGCTCCTGTGTTTGTGGGTCAGCTGGGGCTTTTCTCAAGCTGGGGCTTGGCCAGGGCTCCCTAGCGGGGGGCAGCTCTGTTCCAGAAGTCGCACATCCTTTCCCCAAGGCCAGGGTGCTAGCACACCTGTGCCTCACTCACAGTGAGGACAGAGAAATGGGAACACAAATGAAAATTTCTAGACCTCTTAAGGACTAGGCTCAGAGCTGGCACACGGTCCCTCACACCTCATTGTATTGGTGAAAGCAAGTCCCATAACCAAGGCTAAATTTAAGCGGCGGGAATAGATTGGAGTCTTTAGTGAGAGGAGCTGCAGTCACATGCCAAAGGGCATGGATGAAAGGAGGGGTGGAGAATTTGGTCCATTCATACAGGGCCGTAGCAGGACTGAGAGGTTGGGCTGGAAATGAGACTGCTGCTTGCAAGTCCTGTGAAGAGAGCTACAATCCCAGTTTTCTCTCCCATGCCGCGAACAGCAGAGTTGGGGAGGCGATTGCTAAAACCAGCGGGATAAATACAAGCCTGCACTTTGAAAAGTAGAGCACCAGCCTCCTTTCCCCATTTATCTCCCAGATCTCCAGCAGATCTGGAGAAGAAACTGGTAGTCTTTTCTGGAGAAACTGGAGAATGAACCTGGAGAGAAGAACTACCGACGACGTTCACTGGGGGAGCTGAAGCTCTGAAGGGACACGGAAAATGAAGCAAGATTTCAAAACAAGCAATTATTAATTATATATGTAATTATGCAATTCATCAACACATGTAATTAAATAAATAATGATATAGGACTTAATAACAAATGTAAAATTATATATACGAACACTTTAAAACGGTAATGAGTTCGCGATGGGCGTGGCATCATCCTATAGAAAGAGATCCTTTCAAGAGGTGGAGATGAGAAACAGGTAACAGTGCAATGTGTGGCTTTAACTAGTATTTTAAAATCTGTTTTCTGATGCGGAAGAGACAGGGCATAACTGAAGGCTCACCATCTTGGAGAAGCTAGGGATCTTCTCTCAGCTAGAACACAGGTATCTCCGGAGACTTCAGGAGAATTTGGAGATTCGTAAGTTTCTTTTTGTTATCATGTTGCAACATCATGGACTTAAGACACACATACACAATGCCTGCAATCAACATATAAAATGCTAATAATGATTATACCTGTGAGGTGGGATAGGTGGTTTAGTTCATGATGCTTTTCTGCACTTCCCAAATTTTATATAATAAACATGCGTTAATTTCAAATCTAGAGGAAATGCTATCTATCAATCCATCTGTCTCCTTATTTTTTTCCTTCAGATGTTCCTGGAAGGGCAGGTAGACCACTGAGGAAGTGGTCCTTTAAGTAAGTTGGCATAATTGAAAACACCCCGCTTTCAGGAGGGATTTTGCCCAAGGGGATGAATGGATGGTAGAGCAGCATCCCGAAAAGAACCATCTCTTCCCTTCAGCAGCTCCTCTCTGCGTCCTGCCCTTTCTTCCGCACATCACAGTTGTCTCACCCTCCCTCTCGCTGCTTCACATGTTTTGTCTCTCACTCCCTCAGGCTATTTTCAGATCGCCCCCTCCCACTGCCTGATCTATTTTCATGTAAGGAACATGATTTCTGAGAGCCCTACTTCATTTTTTCCTCGTCCCCCTGTGGACTGGCCTGAATGCACATTGTCAGAGAATGATGTTGCATGGACGGTGGGGAAAGAATTAAATTAATAGATCATTCTCTCTCAGGACAGAGGGGAAAAATGCAAATAAACACTGTGTCCCCTCACCTCCCTGCTGTAGTTCTGAGTGTGCCGGCACCCCAGACTCTGATTCTTTGGCTCTCTGGCCTCCTTCTTAGTCTTAAACCCAGTGGACATGGGTTAGAAACCCTGCCCCTGACTAGCCATGTGACTTTGGGCAGTTTCTTGTGCCCCTAAGCCTAGGTGCTCTTCTGAAGATGGGAGTGGTAACACCCCAGCACTGAATGTAAAGCCAGGAGACAGACGCCCCAGCCAGAGGAGGGGCCCAGCCAACAGCCCTTTCCAGCCTGTGCTTCCGACTTGAGCTTCTTCCTACTTCTTCTGTTCCAGTTTAACTAGCGAACTACACAAAATTTAACTAGCAAACACACCATAAGGAATGTCCTGCCTGCATCTCCACAGTCCTATCTGGGCTGAGCTCAGATGCACGTGGAGACAGACCCCAAGAATCTTAGCCATAAGTGAATGAGCGTTGCAAGCTTCTCTGTTAAGGAAACCTTTCTCAATTAAAACAAACAAACATATAATAACCTGCCCAACTCCAAGACTTCCCTGGATGATCTTAGGTATTTATTCTGGCCCAGATAGTTTGATGGGTTCTTTTTATTTTAACCTTGTTTAAGCCTCAAGAAACACTGAGAAATTAAAATCCTGATATTATAAAGAAGAAAGTGAAGCTCAGAGAAGGTGCTCAGGGTCAATTGCTGATAAGTACTGGAGGCAAGATTTGAACCTATAAGAAATCTGTATTCTATATAAGCTCTTAAGTAGATACCCTGCCATAATTTTACTATAATTTCCTGTCCCTTTTGCAAGTAGGGAAACAATAGGAAACTGAATTTAAAAGCACTAATTAATCCAAAACACTGACATCTCTTTAGTCATTACCCTGTTCTCTCTGAAAAGGCTCTCCCTCTCTGTTTCTTATTTGTTACCTTCTTCTAAACTTGTGACTCAGTGGATTGGCTTTTGGGATTGCCAAGGGATTCATTCATTCGTTCGTTCATACCTTCTACATCTAGCAACCTATGGTATGCTGGGGCCCGTTCAAGACACCACAGATATACAGATATCAGTGAAGTCACAGTCTGGAGAGAGAAATATGAATGTGCCCTGATGGAGTACTATGGGAGGGGGGCATCAAAGAATGCAAAATCTCTAGGCAGGTCAGAGTGGATGCAGGAAGTGGGAGGTATTCAACTGCAAGTACCAGCAAACCCAGTTCAGAATTTATTTATTTATATTTTTTATTATGTTCAGTTAGCCACAAATCATGAGTTTTTGATGTAGTGTTTCATGATTCATTAGTTACATATAACACCCAGTGCTCATAACAATATGTGTCCTCCTTAATACCCATCACCCTGTTACCCCCTCCCCACCCCCTCTCCTCTGAAACCCTCAGTTCGTTTCCCGGGGTCCATAGTTTCTCATGGTTCGTCTCCCTCTTTAATTGTTCCCCCTTCAGATTTCCTTCCCTTCCCCTATGGTCCTCCCTGCTATTGCTTATGTTCCACATATGAGTGAAACCGTAGGATAATTATCTTTCTCTGCTTGACTTATTTCACTTAGCATAATCCCCTCCAGTTCCATCCATGTTGATGCAAATGTTGGGCATTCATCCTTTCTGATGGCTGAGTAATATTCCATGGTATATATGGACCACATCCTCTTTATCCATTCATCTGCTGAAGGGCATCTCAGCTCCTTCCACAACTTGGCTGTTGTGGACATTGCGGCTGTGAACATTGGGGTGCAGGTGCTTCTTCTTTCACTATCTCTATATCTTTGGGGTAAATACCCAGTAGTGCAATTGTAGGGTCATAGGGTAACTCTATTTTTAGCCTCTTGAGGAACCTCCATACTGTTTTCCAGAGTGGCTATACCAGCTTGCATACCCACCAACAGTGTAAGGGGGTTCCCCTTCTCCACAACCTCACCGACATTTGTGGTTTCCAACTCAGAATTTATCTCCCAGAACACAGTGTCCAAGTCATAGTGGTAAAAGTTACAAGGGCACCAGCTCCATTATTCTCCTGCTCTCCACTCTGACCTCTTCTGTGGGCTGAATTTAACCTCAGCTTCCCTAATGGTTGCAAGATGATGGCCAGCAGCTTCCTTGTGTGTGTCTGAGGGGAGAGAGAGAAACCTCTGGTCAAATTGTGGAAGAAAGTGTCTTCCTTTCAGTCACTTCAGGTCATGTATCCATTCCTAGGACAATAACATCCACCTAAGACATTGTAAAGGAAGGAGTTTCTTATTATGGGCTTTGGCAAGAAGACCCTTTCACTGACATGAGCTTCTCTTGAGTAATATGTGTAGTCTGGGAAGTGGTATAAAGGAGGAAAAGAATGGAAGCTGGATGGGTAGCCAACAAGGTCCACAGCAGTAGGATTCAGAGGGGAAATGACATGTAAGCTGGTGTTGATGGATGAATAAGAGCTCACCAGAGAAAGGTCCAAAGTGCATTTCTAGCAAAGGAGTTGGGTTGTGTCTTTGACCTTGCGCCAAGGACCTGACATGTTTGATGCCTGGACTGGTAGTTTCATAGCAGAAAAGCGGAAAGAGACAAAGAGGGTTTTTAAAAGGTGGGGGCAATCTAGGAAAGGGTCTTGCATCCTTTGTAAGGTATTTGTTTTCCATCTGCAAACAATGGAGAACAAATGGCAGTTTTTATGATACAGCTGGGAGTGCTGGATCTAATTTCTCCTGGGATGATTAACTCCATAAATGGAAGTGTCAGGAGTGGAAAGGCTAGCAGGAAGAAGACAGTTACATAGTTTCAGGTGAGAGTTACCGGGTTCCTGACTAAATCAAACTGGACGTGGATGCAGAGCCAGGGAGGTGGAGGGGGCATTTGCTCCTGAAGTCCCTAGTCAGGGTCACTGCTACAATAAGAATAAATCACCATGGGAGAGTCAGGCCAGCAGTGCAGAGCCAACCCCTGGCCAGAGATTCCAGATGCATTCAGCTTCTCTACTCCAGGGCTTGTCTGGGTCTGCTGTGTTTTTATCCTTTGCACAGAGGCTTCCAAGTTAATAATCTGAGACTTATGATCTTAAGAAGAGAGCCTCAGCACCCACTCAGTGGAGCATGGCATTCCTCTCTCTGGTTCATGCTTGGATGTTTCTTCTCCTCACAGTCACTCTGACAGTGGAAGATTCCTGAATTTGTTACCAGAGGCTGTCTCTGCAGTTGCTGAGGCTCATGTAACAGGTAGTCAGGAGGGGTCTGGGACTCAGGGATTGAGCCAATTAGAACGTTTCTCAGCCAAAACCACTGACAACAAGTAACAGAGGTGGTCTCTTGTCTACTCCTGGCCCATGGTCTAGAGGTGTAAAAACTGGAGTATGTCTTCCTTGGTGATATATTATTTTAGACTTCTAAACCTTTTGGGGAAAAAACTTTTTCCACCATCACTAATCAACTGCTATAGTTCTTCCCTAGGATAGAAATTTAGCGTGGTGGCAGAGAATTTACTAACGGAGAAGTCATGGATGGGAATGGCGCCCTACCCATTGCAGAGCCTCGGGAGGGGGGATGCTCCCTCATGAGTTTCTCTTCTGTAATGGCTCATTCCTGCCAGGATACAAACATGCTAAAATATCTCATTTAGTAAAGACACCATCCCAACAGAGATCTCGTAGACCTCTTGTACTTTGCAACTACCGCTCCATTTCTCCTTCTCCCTGTCTAGGAAAGCAACACCAAAAAGCTGTCCAAACTCTTTTTCTAATTCCTCACCTTGAGTTCTCTCTTTAGCCCACCCTGCTCAGATTTCCGTCTTGAGTGCAGTATGATGAACTACTCTTATCAAGATAGCCGTGATCAATGGTTAGTTCTCAATCCTCATGACGTAGCTCCCTGAAACATTGGACATATGTGGTCATTTCTCCTTTTTGAAACTCTTTTCACTTAATTTTCTGGTCAATAAATATTTCTGATCACCTGCCTACACCACTGGTCATTTCTTGATATCCTTGGTGAAATCCTCTTCCTTTAAGTGGTCCCTAGAAGTTGTAGTGTCCCAGGTCTCAGGCCTTAGACCTCTTTCCTTGTCGTACCTACTCACTCCCTGAACGAGCTTACCTAGTTTCATGGCTTTAAATACCATTCATATGGCAGGGACTCAAAAATGCACTTCTTCAGTTCTGTACTTGTTTATTCAGCTACCTGCAAGGTATCTCCATGTGGCTATGTACTGGGCAACTCGTGATATTGTCTATCACCAACTTTGTAATATTATATTAAAGAGAGTGTGCTCCAAAAGTGTGTATTAGTTACTCCAAGCTACAGATAGCTGCTCTAATCAGGAATCTGCTCTACAGCTGGCTTCATTGCAGAAAGGCCATTCTCCAGAGGCAGCTACTACAAGCACTTCCGCTATCTTTAACTCTGATCAACACCAGACATTTTGCTAATTAGCATGCTGAAGTAAAAAATGAGTTTTCATTTGTGAAATTAGTGGCTTGTTAATCAGCATAATGGATGTTAGAAATGGGCTTTCATAGGTCAAATTAGAGGTAATCAAGATACGGGAATTAGCTAAAATATTTTAGGGACATTCCCTCTCCGCATAAAAACAGGGTATAAGAATCTAGCAAGGCTAATGGGCTGTACATTTAGGGATAGTACCTGAAACTTGATTCTTAAACAGTTCTGTTTTTAGCCATTAGAACAAAGGAATTCTGGATGTCTGACCCTGCCTTGGAATATGAGCTTCTGCTGAATAGACTTCTCATGCAGTGTGGTGATTGGAGCGCTGGAAGGCCAGTGTGTTGGGACTACATCAGGCTTACAGAGCAGGTGTATAAATTGCTTTGTGCCTACTTGTTAATGACATTATGTCTGCATATGTGGTAAAATCTGATCTGAGACTTGCTTTCATTATAACTTGGTAATGAGGTTGTGGGGGCAGTAACGGATTCACCCAGTTTGATTTTTTTCTGTGGCTATAGTTGTATACCACAATGAACATCTTTCAGAACAGTGCAAATATAACATGGCCAACATAGAACTCTTTAGTCCCCCAAAATGTGCTCTGCCCAAGCGTTGCCTTTGTAGCAAATAGCATCTACATTCACCCTCGGGGTCAGGCCTAAACTTAGCATTTTTCCTGAACTTTGCCTCACACCCCCTGCCTATCTACCAAGAAGTTGTCTTGATCCTATCTTCAAAGGATATCAATTTGTGCACTTTTCCCTATGTCCATAGTTCATTTCTCATCGCTACTACTACAATGGCCTTCCTATGTCCATTGTTACCTCTGGTCAGTTCCCACAGAGCTGCCAGAGAGTCTGTCTACAATGTCAATGTGATCATATTGTCCTCCTGCTTTAGCCCCTACAAAGTTTCCTATTACACTTAGAATAACATTTCAACCTATTGCCATGTCCTCTAAGAACCCCTGTGATCCAGTCCCTGACCGTCTATCCAACCTCTTCTTTCCATTCTTGTCCTACCCCACTCTTACAGAATTCAGTTTACTTCTGTTCAACCTCACGAATTCCCTCTTGTCTCAGGGCCTTCACTCTTGCTGCTCCCTCATTGGAAATACTCTCCCTGCCTCTCAGGTCACATGTCACCTCTTCAGAGAGGACTTCCTTACCAACCACCTGCTCTAAAATGGCCCCATTCCTGCCATTCTCTATCCTGTTGCCTGCTCTACTTTTCTGATCCTGTGGAATGACATCATAATATATCTTTATTTGTTAAATATATTGTGATCTATTTCCCCTTCCAATACAAAAGCTCCACGAGGGTAGAAACTTGAATCTTGCTAGCTAATGTATCCCCAGTGAGGACAACAGTGCTAGGTACATAGTAAATAAATATTCCTTAAATGAATGAATGGTTCTAATATTCTTACATATTTCTGTTTCTCCCATGGTGTGATATCAAATTCATTGCAACTGGAAAGGCAGTTGGGGAGTGAGATATCTCTTTGTGAGATGTGCTTATACCTATGCATTCATTCATGTAACTCACCTTTCTTGCATGCCTTCTATCCATCAAACCCTGTAGTTGGTGAGGATGCAACTGTGAGCAAGCCAGGGTTTTCTGCTCTCATGGAACTTACCATCCAGTTGGAGTCATAAATAAATATTAAGCAGCAAGCAAATGATTACAAATTATTATGAGAGATATAAAAAAAACCCACTAGAGCGCCAAGATAGAGAGAACATTATAGAAGCCAATTAGAGGCAGCATCTCTGAAGAGATGACCTTATGTTGAGGCCTGAAGGATGAGAATGAACAGGACTTGTAAAGAGGATGGCAGGTGCAAAGATCCTGAGGCAAAAGAGGTCAACCAGTTCACAGGGTTGAGAGATGTACATGGCTCAGAACTGTGCGTGAGGGGTGGGAGCCGCATTTGACACTGAAAAGAAAAGCAGAAACTGAGCCACCAAGGGAAAATGGATTGGGTTTGAGTTTGGAGTCAGTTTGAAAGCAAGAACATTGGTTAGAAGTCAGTTGTGATGGTTGATCCAGACTTGATGTAAGCCTGAGCTAATGTGGTGGCAGGGGAAAAGGAAAAATGTAGCCACATTAGAAATATATTTTGGAGGTACAATTAGTAGGAACTGGAGAAGGATGGAATGTGGGTAGCCAGGGCTATATACGTGACAGACCTCCAATAAACAAGTGATTATATTGTATCATGGGAAATAAGCATATTTCCCAGATTTTATGGTATTTGCCATGGGGAGGGGGGAGGACATTGTTGTTTTTTGAGAAAATGGGGGAAGACTGAGTGAAACAGCTTTGAGAAGGAAACTCTGATTTGGGCATGTCAAGTGCGAGACGGCTACAGCACATCAGTTGAATATGCAAGAGCAGAGCAGATAGGACTAGACTAGAGGTAGTGATTTTGTATCCTTGGGAATATAGATGGTGTTTAGAGCAATTGAAATGGAGAATATCACCCAGGAAAAACTTATGAAGAGGATATGTCCCAGGAGGTCCCAGGAAGTGTGACAATCTCAGTCAATCAGAAGATGAGAGACTTAGGAGGAAATTTGACAGAGGCAAACAAATGGAAATTTAGGATAGTGTGGTATCCTGGGGACAAAAGAGGAAAGTGTTTCTGTAGGAAGTTTGTCAGTTAGGTTGCATGTTGGTGAAACACTCAGAAAGATGAGGAGAGAACGGTGTCGATTGCATTTGGCAACATGGAGGTTGTTAACTTTGACAAGAGCACTTTCAGTTGAGTAATAGAGGTGGTAGTCAGATGTTGGGTGAAAAGTAAATTGGAGGCACAAAGAATGGAGACAGCTTGTGTAGAAAACCCTTTTAGGAGGTTTGACCCTGAAGAGAGGGAGGAAAATGTTGCAATAACTGGAGAAGTAGGTGGGGTCGAAGGAGAACTTACCAGTGTTTTTTAAAGATGGGAGATTATAGAATGTGTTTGATACTGATGGGACTGTTCCAGTCAAGAGAGGGGGGAGATTGTACAGAAAAGAAAAGCAGGTTGCCTTTAAAAGTCAAAAGGGGGGCGCCTGGTGGCTCAGTGGGTTAAAGCCTCTGCTTTCGGCTCAGGTCATGATCTCAGGGTCCTGGGATCGAGGCCCCCATCGGGCTCCCTGCTCAGCGGGGAGGCTGCTTCCCCCTCTCTCTCTCTCTGCCTGCCTCTCTGCCTCCTTGTGATCTCTCTCCCTCTGTGAAATAAATAAATAACATCTTTAAAAAAAATAATAAAAGTCAAAAGGGAATGGGATCCAAAGTAGACACAGAGATTGATTGGCTTTTGGTAGGGAGGGAGTTTTTATTTTATGGAGCTCAAGGTGTAAATAATACTGACTTGTCCCTTTTTGTTGCTCAGACCCAAAAGCTGAGAATACTAGATGGTGAGTGTTCCTCATCCTTACATGAGGCACAGCACCATTTATGCAGGACTCAGAAAGAGGTGAACCGAATCCTGTTTTTGCCCCCACTCTTCCATCACCCAACATCAGGCAACGTAGGAGAAGCTGGTGGTGATTCTTGGTGTGTTCCCCCAGATGTATGAGTGCATGGGGGTGCTTCCCCCTCCACTTCAAACCAGTGTAGGAAAGGCTTCATGTAACCACCTGGGAAGCTTGATATATATACCCCAGAGCTTGGAGCCCTCAGGCATCTACCCGGCTACTCTTGAAAAAGTCTACAGATGAAGGGCTGTGTGGAGTGATGGGAGCAGCAGAGCAAAGAGGGCTTCAGTGGTAATGGTCTGCATTTCCAAAGTCACCAGGTTCAAAATGTTTTTTTTTCCCTGTGGGCTATATGTGGACCTCCCAAAAAAAAACAGGTAATGTGAGAGCTCCTTAAAAGGAACTTTCTCAATAGGAGAGTCTGGAGAGAGGAGGTAGCCCAAGAGAGAAAGTCTGTGTCGGTGTCCCAGAGGACAACAGGGAAATCTTAAAAGTTCCACAAGAGGGGACATTGCCCACATGAGGGACCTACAGATGAGGAGGTATGTTAAGGGCCTGCAGAAGTGATTCATTACACTTGGGCTTCTGACACACAAAAGTCTGAAATGCTGTGAGGCAAACACACCAGTGTTGTCTCTGATTGCTCATCTCCTGAGCCCAGCTCAAGAGGGTCAGAAACAGGATGTAGAGAGTGGGAGAGAGGTAAAGAAGAAAAATAAAAGTAGGAGTGGACAAAGAGTGAAGAAACCAGGCATCTGGGCCTGAATGAGTCTCCAGCTGACATGGCCGGGGGGATCCAGTGGGGACAATTAAGCTGGATGAGAAATTGAAGCCTTGCTATAGGACTGGACTGAACTTCCTATGTATTTTACAAGCCAGATGTTTCATCAATGCCTGAGAGTGATGGGGAAAATGAGGTTATGCCCCAAAAACATCCAACAGTGAGGAAAAACAATTCTGCAAAGGGACTGTAAAGGGGCAGTGGTGAGAAAGAAGAAAGTTGCTTTCTGCCTGCCTTTTTCTCATTCCAGCTTGTTCAATAAACTGCATCTAGTTTACATTTGTTTCTATCTTAAAACTTTGTGATATTTGTACTGTTACAGTCCAAATAAAGCCTGCGTATGACAGTTTATAAGCACGGCCATATTTCCTGTTCTCTCATGTTAGAGACTAGATTTGTGCATTGAAAAGCATCTAAAAACCTAGCAGGTAGCAAAAATGAATGACACAGGTCAGGAGTAATGCCGTAGAGAGAAATGGGGACTAGGGAATGCATGGCTTCTTAATGTTTTAGAAACCCTCTGTTGGTCAAACAACAATAGAAATGGAGACTTTTGTGTTAGGTATTAAATACAGTTCTTCCCCTACCTGGACATCACAAGCCTATACTGCAGAGTGTGGCCATAAGATGGGGATAGGGGACAAGGCCATGTGACATGCCCTACCTCACATTCATACATCCTAAGCTAATGCCATTTACTAGGTAAGTACAGAAATATTTTGAGATTTCCCAAATCTATAATTTATAATTCCTTGTCAAAATTCTTGGTACAAATAGGAAAGCATCAACCTGTCATCTTAACATTAGCAGGAGGACAGATGAGGAAAGAAACAGAAAATATGCTTCACAAAACTCCTTTCCCCATCCTGTGCCAGATCCCGGTAATGAACACCAACACAAGCCATTTGCTTTAGCAAGGAAACCACTTTTTAAAAGGCTTCCTTTCAATTCATTAAATATTTACAGAGTGCCTACTATGTGCAAGAAAATAATAGCAGGTCAGCTTTGACCAGAAGGATGTGAACTCTCTGGTGTATAATCTTGTCATTTGGAATTATGCCTGAGTAGCAATATGCTAGCCTCAAGCAAAATATCCTGTCAGCAAAATAAGAGCTTCCTCAACCCAAAACAAAACATATGAGAGAAATATAAAAACAGAATTTCAGAATGAGAATAGTCATATGCTAGAGAAAAATAAATGTAATTGTGCTTCATTAAATGTTTGCTTTCAAAGTGATTCCCTAAAAGGGAACCTAGGATTTGTTACTTTACATTGTGTCTGAAAATACCACAGAATCTTGGATGTTGGGAGGGTCCTCAAAGGCCAGTCATACCATGGTTCCATGTGGGACAGGTATCCTCCTTAGAGAAGGGCCCTTTCTAGATGGTTCATTCCACCTATGTGTGGCCACTCATGACTATCATAATCAGGTTCTGGTACTGTGAGTTGTCCCAGGCTAGATGCAAGTAAGTGCTGGAACCTAGAAAGATCTGTGGTGCTGGGCAGAGTTTAAGGTTCTGGTTATACAAGACACATGAATGTGGGTCTGAGTTGGCCTCTAACCAGGAAGTATCACAGTTAGAATGATGGGTGAAAGCACATGAGAGGTGAGGTCATCAGTAGAGGACCAACACATTGCTGGTCCTGAAGACTGACGGCAAGAGTCAGAATCTAACTGGAGGAGAGAGTCCTGTGGTAAGCAAGAAAAACATTTCTGAAGACCTGATAATAGGTTGCCCAGCATTAGGGAAAGACGTCTTCTAGAGCACAGTAATATCTTTAACAAGACTTCCAGAAGCCAGGCCTTGAGCAACCAGTAAATATCTCTGTCCCTTCTTCAGTATCCTCTTTGCCTGGGTCATCTCTGCCTGCTGGTGAGGTTCAGTTGTTGCCATCCTTAAATTTTCCTTAAATGCAGTGACTTCCTCTTTAAATATTTTGTTCTTTTGATTTTTATTATTCTACCTTCTCTTGGTTTTTGTCCTATCCATCCTTTAGCTCTCATTTTTAATGACTGCCTCTTTTAATTGATCTCTGAATATCAGAATCTCTCAAGGCTCAGTTTTGAGGTCTCTTTTCCTTCTTTCCATCCCTAGTCCCGTGGCTCATGTCCCACATATGTGTTGTTGACTCCAGATCTTTTGTTTCTCCAGCCATGACCTTTTTTCTGAGCTTTAGGCTTGTGTAGCTAGTCCTACATGATTTATCCACTTGTGAGTCAAATCAGGATTTCAGTAATTATATCCAAAACACAACTCATAATCCCCTCTATTGTCCACAACCTGCTCCTCCCAGTCTTTCCTTGTCTTGATAAATGGCAGCACCAGCCAACTGAAGCATTAAGTCAAAAACACAAGAGTCATCCTTAATTTTCCCTTTTCCTTTCTGCTTCCCCACTCATCACCCACTTTATCAACAACTCCTGCCATTTCTACTTATAAAATGTTTCCAGAATCCACCCATCTCTCTCTATCTGCAGCATTGCGACCCAGCTCCAAGCTGCCATTCTTTGGCCCCTGAACTTCTGCTGGTAGCATTAACTCCCTTATGCTCCATTCTATGCCCAGTGGCCAGAGGGATCTTTTAAGGAATAATTTATATAATTTTACTGCCTGAACAAATCCTATCCAAAACTTACACAAGAGTCTTCCATTGCACTTGGCATAAAACCCAAAGAGATTTTGAGTGAGCCTCCTTTGTCAATCCATCTGACTTCATCTGATACTTCATTTGCTTACCTTCAGCCACACTGGCCTGCTTTCTTGTCCTTGATAGTCTAGGCTCAATCCTGAGTTATGGCTTTTTTCACTTGTTTTTAACACTTCCAGAAAGCTCTTCCTAAGACTGGTTGCTTGTTGTCATATGGATCTCAAAATATCAGCTCCTCCTCCGAAGGGAAGTTCTTCCCCAGAACCTATTCTAGTGCTCTTCCCCAACCCCTGTGCTCTTCTTCTTGATCATGCACTATCTTTTTGCACTGTAGTCCTTTCCTCAGGGTACTTATCAATATCTGAAGTCATTTATCTTGTCGACTGTCTCTTCATTACTAGAATATGAACTTCAGGAGAATAGGGACTTTATTTTGGCCCTCATTAGATCCCTATATCTGTACCTAGAATGCTGTTTACTAAACATGGGTCCTTAATAATTATTTACTGAGTAAATGTAAACTCTATCTGCATATAGTTTTCACTCATTGATCTGCTGGAGATATGCTTAATATAAGTCTGCTGCTCTTCTAC
Organism: Ailurus styani; assembly: GCA_002007465.1. Taxonomy (NCBI): domain Eukaryota; kingdom Metazoa; phylum Chordata; class Mammalia; order Carnivora; family Ailuridae; genus Ailurus; species Ailurus styani. Next base: position 2,790,550 of record LNAC01000213.1, on the reverse strand, counting down.
TTGATGGCCCTTTAAACATTTGGAGGAAGTCTTTATTATCATCCAACTATCTGTGTGTGCGTGGTGTGTGTGTGTGTGGTGTATGTGTTCCTCCTGGATATTTAAATCAATCTTCAGATGAAAGGATTTCCAGATACTTCTCTATCCAGGTCACCCTCTTCTGGATAAACTCCAAGAGAAGATTCTCCAAAGTTAATTCCAATGTTGACTAAAAATAAACTGAGTGACACCAAAAATAGGTGGCAAAAAAAAATGCTTTCAGGCTGGAATTAACAGCCAACTCCTGTCTCGGTCTAAAGTATTTTTCTGTAATGCAGAATATAAGGCATAGACAATCTTCAAAAATTTTCTTTATTCTTCTTTCCTGTAGCAAATAGCTCTCCCCCAGGGCCCCCAAGCACTCAGCCTTAAACATGTATTATTTACTTCCTTGCTTACTACTTCCCAAGCTCTGATCTAAGAAGAACCCGAAGACAGAGTCTCTGATTATATTTCGAGCCCTGGCCTCTCCTCTGAACTTTAGACTTGTGCATTCAGCATCTCATTCAGCATCTCCCTCACTTGTCCCATAGGACATATATAGTTCAACATATATAGCAAACTGGACTTTGCTTCCCCTGCCTCCAACCTTTTCTCTTTTCTTTCCAATGACTTTAAGTGATACCACCATCCATATCGGCATCCAAGCCCCAAACCTCAGAGTCATTTTAGATTCTTTTCTCTTCCTAAATATTCACATCCAATCAATTTCCAACTCTGCAATTTTACCCTTCCTGTTCCCTTTATTTTCACAGCCTTGCCCCAGGCCTTCACAACCTATTGGTTGTGGCCTCCTGAACATGGCTTCCCATTTTCCCACCTCTGCTGTGCTCTATTTAACCCCATTCCCTGCACTGCTGAGAGCCATGGTGACTTTCAGTGCACCTTTTTATATGATGGGTCCTAGACCCCCTAACATGGTGCTCATGCCTCCTTAGTCCTGAACTGTCTGCCTATCCAGCCACATCCACCATTTTCTGAATTTCCCATAACTCTAAAAAACTAAACTAAGAATTCCCCCCGAAACACCACACACTTCCATTCCCCATGCCTTTTCTTTTCCCTCTACATGAACTTCCCTTCACACCTTTCTTCACCAGACTAATACTAACCTTCAAGGCCCAGGAGAGCAGCTGCTTCTTCAGGGAGCTTCAAATGCTCTGCTGGCCTATCCATATCCTGGGCCCTTCTGCTAGCATAGTGTACCGTGTGATTCTCTGCCTAAGTACCCAACAGTAGTTAGAGATAGCATCTGTTTTTTACCCCCGTAGGCTGATCACTCCTTAAAGGCAGGAAGTGTCTCTTCCTGATTTGGGTGTCTAATCCCTAGGACCCAGCTAAATGGCCAGCACATAGTAGACATTTTACAAATGTTTGCGGATCCGAAAACCCCTTCAAGAAACTGAAACTTTTAGGAGTTCTCGAGATAGCGCTCTTGGACCTAAAATACCATTGGAATACCCTTACATTACAAAATGAAAGTATTCGTTGTGCTCTCTCATTCATAGTTCTTGATATTTCAAGTCTTGTATTCAGAAATACTTCTAATATAGCTCATGCCACAGCAGCAGGATTCAGGGGACTTAGAGTGGTTAGTGCTGCGACGATGTGTGATCTTTTGCCTTTTTATCAGTGGCTAAACCCATGTTCAGTGAGACGGACGGGTAAGATATATATCTAAGGCCAATGCAATGAAACTCCCTGTGATCTACCAGTAGACAGTTACTAAACAACAGAGAATCCATGATGCCGTTGTTATTTATGTGCACATCTCAGTCCCCTCTACAACATTTCCACCTGGAAGACAAGACTCAGGACTCATTTATCCTTGAAACTCGGAGTCTCTATCAGTGTCCCACACACAGAATGACCTCCGTAAATGTGTATGGAATTGAACTGAGGCTGCTAAGTGGAAAGAAGCTACTCTGAGGCACCGCTTTTGTTTGCGACAGTCATGGGAAAATAGGTAGTGACCACTTCTTCCTCCTTACAAGGAATTTCCTTGTCAAATGCCTCTTTAAAAGGCAGGTGAAGATAATTGCAAGTCAGCTGGAAGTGCTGCCAAGATATGACCTCCGGGAAGGCCTGGAGACAAGTGGTATTGTGCAGTGCTGCTAGCATGCAATGTCTAACTGATTCAAGTAAAGCATCAATTTGAAATTAAGATGAGTAGCGACATCAAGCACTTATAGTCATAGCAAAGGGCTTTGTTACTAGGCCTTGGCAGAGATGAGGACACCTCTCTTCCCTTCTCAGCCTCCTCTTATCCTGTCAGACTCCAGCTGTTGGACCCACAAATGCTCAGCCTTCAAAGGCTGTGATCCTCTCCAAGTATTCGCTAAGTAAAGCACGGCACCTCCGCTACCTTATGAATTCAACAATCTCAATCTTCCCCAACATTCATTCATTCATTCACTTGGTCAAAAGTCATCCATCAAATGCAAGTCACAAGTGAAAATTTAAGGAATTTACAGACAATATTCATCATAGTATTTCCCATGGATTGTCAGCAGGCACATAAAACACAAAGTGAAGATACTAGTCTAAGGGACATGGCATGCAATTAAACTGGGGAAAAAAGTGACTCTCCATTCAGAAAGTTCTCATTTTTCCCCAGTCTGCAGGTCTCGTATAGAGCCCTTGGAAAGTAAATTTGTTGAAAGTGTGAATATTAATTTGTTCTTGCCTTCACATAATGAATTTTTGCAATGGATAGGAGAGAAAGAGTAATGATTCTGGATAATAGAGCAAGGCAGGAATTCTCAAACTGGTAAAACCCTTTCTCTATATACCACAAAGGCGACTTGTAAGGCAGTGCTTCTAGAAGACTTAAGAATCATATCTTTCTTATCCTTGTCTCTGGAGATAATAAGCACTGTTATGTTGCTGTAATATAATTGAAACAGAGACAGATATGGAACCAAAAGCCCTGATTTTCATCCTTCTTTTGTTACTTAAAAGCTGACATTAGAAATATTATTTAACTTCTCCTAACCTCAGTTTCTTGTCTGTAAAACAGGATTATCAAAAATGTACCTTACTGGGTAGCTATGAGGATCAAATGAATGAAAAATACTAGCTTGGTATTGACTCCTTGTTTGATCTAGTTATCAGTAAGACTCATTAAGATATGTTCAGAAATCCGTGACATTTTCTCTCTCTCTCTCTGTCTCTCTCTCTCTCTGGCCAATTAATGATACTTGAACCAAAAAAAAAAAAAATAGACTAAAATATCTAGAATTTCTGTAAAACTGTTAGTCTATGAAAAGCCATTTAAAAATCTCCACTTCCACACAGGCGACTCAGAGCTCAAGCAAACAAGCCAAGGGCAGCCCTCTGCTGCTGCTGCAGGTTCTATGGCTTCTCAAAGCAAACAACACAGTAGCCCCAAACATCTAATCAGGACGTGCTCTGGGCTGGGCACTAGGCTGTGCACTTGATATACAGCCTCTCCTCTAATCCTCAGTGTAACCCAAGAATATTGAGCTCCTCAGCACAGCACCACAGCCCCCAGTGGAGTCTGCGCATATGGCTAAGGCAGACCACAGACAGCCTGCTCTAAGAAGGAAGGCTTGTTATCCCGAGTCTGAACCCTGAAGGATGCTAATTAATGAGCGATCTGTGTCCCCAGCTACCTTGCTTCCTTTTTCCTTTATTCTCCCGCTCGCTCTACTGGAACTTGATGCGGCGGCCTTGTGGTCACCGCTTCTCCCTCTTCGTTGCCTCTTCCACAGGTGCCACAGTGATCTTCAGAACCGGAGCCACCCATGGTCCCGGGGTCTCTGGAACCCTGGGCTTTTGGTCTTTCCACCCTCTGAGGACCCAGGGTACTGGGCAGATAGCACTGTGCTTGCTTTCATGAGTTCTCTCTCGAGAGAATGAGAGAGCCCAGAAGATAGGAGCTACCCCTCATCTATACCTCTCATCATATCTGCTGGGTTGTGTGAAACAGGGGGCTCCTTTCCCCTCATTTCCTATTAGGTGATTCTTGGTCCCTGGATGCACATTTCCAATTAGATGGGGGAGTTTTTAAAAATATCCATGGATGTGCCCAATCTGAATCCAATGGAATCAGAATTTCTGGGTTTGGGGACTGAGTGTTAGTGCTGCTAAAGCTCCCAAGTGACCCTAACCTATAGGCAGGGCTGAGAGCCAGAGTATTTGTGTTTATGTCCTGGTCTCCTCTGTTGCCCCTTCAGTCATCTCACTGAGCGTAAGAGGAAGACAGGCCTCCTCTCTTTCTCTGGGCCCTGCTGAACTGCAGACAGCCTGCCTGTTGTGCTTCTGGCCAGGACCTAAGAGAAATCGTCCGTGCTCTGCCCTTGTGGGCAAGGCCTGCAGCCCTCTCGCCACCGCGTCTGCACAGGTAGGCTGATTTAATTCCAGAGTCCACTGTTGGGAAACCCACTCTCACCCCCACCTAAGACTGGAAACTGGGGCGTTTGTTCTCAGTAACAAATTTGACATTTATATCTCCATTTTCCTGACACTACCCCATCAAATGATTTAGAATTTAGGAAGGAAAGGTATTTCTTATCTCCTTCAAGTCAATGGCATCCTCTTTTCCTTGCCCGGTGCCCAGGCCATATAGATGCTCAATAAATATTTGTTGAATGAGTCAATTCCCTGTGCACTTCCAGTAATATCCATTCTCTAAATTTCAGGCTTACTTTCTCTCTGCCTCTCTCATCCTCCACAAGCTACAGATGGTATAAATGCTGCAATCCTTGTGAAGACTGAAAAAGCAGTCAGACAGATGTGTTGTTCATAGCTCCCTAGTCAGGCATAACTAAACATTTACATTTATTACCAATTAGAGGGGAAACAGACTGTAGTTTTATGCACTGTATGTGGCTGGATATATTTCTTTCTGGGATCTCACTAAAAACTTCAAAATGTATCATTGGATCTCGCTCTCTTACCAGCTCGAACCTCATTGAAGATGCCATTTAAATAGATAGAGGTCTATCAATGACAGCACAAATCTACACATCGTTCTCCCACCCACACATGGAATGCCATGGAAGGGGGAAAAGCAATGTCATAGAAGGGCAGCTGACCCAGTGTGATTGAGCCGAAGCCACTCCACTGGAGTCTGTAGCATGTGCAGTGCTGACGGGGTTATGGGAGTCTATGTTGAAGGCGATGCGTGTAAAATTGTAGATAGTACACAGTATACAACAGTGTGAGTGAGTGCATAGAATTCTGCTGTGTTTACAGCCCTTTTTCCATTTAAGGCCAACTAGAATGAGTGAAAAGAGCACTAGCAGTGACTCTGGAGTCATTTCCACAGAACATCAGACCCAGTGCTGAAGAATTCACTGCTCTTAGCTGAGTTCCCCCTAATCTGCAGCACATCTGCCATGAGAAGTCCTGACCCAGCCTCATCAGAAAATCAGAGGAGAGCCCTGGCTGAGGTATGGGCAACGCAGGTTCTGGTCCCAGCTCTTGTTAACTCAGCTTCTTGACCTGCAAAGTCAGATCACTGCCCAGGAACTTTCACTAAAGAAATAATGAGCTTTAATTAAAGATTTAAATAAGGATATCATCACATAGCTATTTATAATAGGGACAGTTTCAAAACAACCTGAATGCCAATAGGGCAGGGACTGGTTAATCTATTATGGAAAACCATAATAATTCATAAAGACAGAAGGTAGCTTGGTAGTTTCCAAGCAACGGGGGTAGGGACCTAAGGGGAAAAACTACTTACGGGTTGGGGCTTTTTCTAGGAGTGATAAATATTTTGGAGCTAGATAGAATTTGGTGGTCACACAATAGAATTGGTGTACACAGTTATGAATGTGCTAAATGCCCTTGAATTGTTCATTTTTAAATGGTTAATTTTATGTGAATTTCCTCTCAGTAAATTATTTTTTGATTGTGATTTTTGAAGGATATTTATGGACATGGGAAAATTCACGTTAGGTATATATTGTTGTTGTTGTTTTAAAGATTTTATTTATTTGAGAGAATGAGCAAGCAAGAGAGCACGAGTGGGGGGAGGGGCAGAGGGAGAAGGAGAAGCAGATTCCCCACTGAGCAGGGAGCCCAACGTGGGGCTTGATCCCGGAACTCCAGGATCATGACCTTAGCTGAAGGCAGACACTTAAGTGACTGAGCCACCAGGTCCCATACGTTCATATTGTTAAAAACTGGACTTATAATCTGAATTTTGTAAGTTTAAAAATGTATATGTCCATGTATACATATGCATATATGTACATATATACATAAACTCACATATATATTCACCCATATATATTTATATATTAATATTATATACATATATACCATCCTTCCCCCCCCAAAAAATGAAGAAATTCAGAGCTCTGATAACTCTGATAACAAATAAATTATTACTACATTTTCATATTGTTTTGCATACTCCTTGAAATGAGCACATGATAATTTGATAATGTGAGGGAAAAGACTATTATTGAGTATGAGCTGGGGTACAAGTCTGTCACTAAGGTTTTCTCCAGCTCCACAGTTCTCGTGGTCCAAATATGTGATGTTCACTTGCTTTCCCGTTAGCTGTTGGGCAGGAGCACGTGAGCCTTTTGGGGAGGCAACTAGGAAGTTGCGATTTAAGGCAGGCGGGCAAAAATCAGAGCACAGAGACATTCTGTATACAAACCGTTGCATAGGCCATCTGCACCCACCACTTCAGTCCTCATCTCGTTGTTCATAAGTGGCCCAGCTAGAAGGACACACATATCTGTTATCCAACTCCAGAGCCCATTCTCTCTGACGCCTCCTTTAAGAGTTATGGTAACATTCATGGCTCTCGTGTGGACTCTTTCCATAATACGTGCATCTGAAAATAAAATAGATGACCCCATGCTACACAGCTACCCTTGCTGAATTCTACTATTAAAAGGAAATTGAGTTGCTTGACTTTTTCTTTATTTTTAAAAAGTAACATATATCATTGTATTCCAGTGGGTGGTGTCCTAAAATGAGCACCTCTTGTTCAGTTTGTCACTCACTGTGGGATCCTGAACTTCTTGCTCTCCTTAGTTCAACCTCTTTTTCTTCTATTACTCAATGTCAGTGTAACTTAGCAAGAACATTGAGAGTTAAAAAGGAGAGTTGGAGGTAATGTTCACAGTCTGAACATTTTATTCCATATTCGTCGATTTTGTTTTTTATTTTTATCATTTTATCATCTCCCCAAATCCTAATTATTTTGGCGGGTTAAGAATCCTCATTCTTCATCTCACTACCCGTGGGTCAGTAGGTATAAAAAAAAAAAGGGTGAAAAAATAAAGAAGCTGGATTTTTTTTTTTTTGAAAGTCACAGTTTATCTTTCTATAATTAGACTAGGAGGAAAAACCACGAAGAACCCATTGGTAGCAGAAAGAAGCAAGAGTCTTCTGGGGTCCGGCACTTGATGAGATACTCAGTTACTATGCGTTTCCATTGTTTTTCCATGGCAGAACATACTGCAGAGACTTGGGAACCTGCATGCCTGCAGCCAGGTTCCTCTTATGTCCCATAACTATGTTGCTTACAGGGCTGTTGTTGCCACAGTAGTTGGCTGTGCCCCAGACAAACAGGGTGCTGGTCTGTTCCCACAGATCTTTATCCCAGTCTTCACCGCGAGGACACTGCCATGTGCTCTCATCCAGTCTCTTATCCAAGATTCCTGGTTTGGTTGACAACATCCTGCTCAATACAACTGTTATCCTCACAGCTTGAGATATGATGACTGATTTCGGCGGAGGAACCTGGTGGCGAGCAAGTAGCCAATTTGTTTGCGGCATCAGGATGATTCTTTCTGCACTTGATAAGATAATAAGGAAACCTGCAGGCCCTGAGCTTGTGTTTTTTATCATAGGGGCATTGTAATAGCTTTCCAGGGTCCAGGGAATCGATGTAAGTTTCTTCCGTGTTGGAATTGAAGAATCTGTATCCAAGCACTCGGTCGACCCACGTTCTCCTCACAGCCGCTTTCTCCCCAGAAGCTGGATTATTAAAATATTTGTGCTAAGAATTGAAGAAGCTGTATCCAAGCACTCGGTCGACCCATGTTCTCCTCACAGGCGCTTTCTCCCCATAAGCTGGATTATTAAAATATTTGTGCTAAGATGATACTAGAAGATTTATTTCTGCTGGTGGAAAATTCCTTCTCTGGAAGGAGTATGTACTTGGGCCTATGAGGAGAAGTGTCAGACCTCCTTGAGTGTTTCCAAAAGAGAGAATATTTGTAAAGAGAATGAAGTCAGGCGCTGTTTCAGAAAGACTGAGTCAAAATGCATGAAGTTAATTCATAACAGAAGATGCAAAAGGTTGAGAGATGTTTACAAAATCCTGAAAACACAGATGCTGAAGAGTCATTGACTATTCTTGTATCTACGAAAGAGGCGTTTCAGGGAAATTTTGTCAAAAGAATTTAGGGCTGTAACTAAGCGGAGTTTTGAGAGGGTAGAAGGTGAATCATTTTGAGCTCTACTAAGTCCTGGTTCTATAAAACTGAGACAGAACAGAGTTGGATTCCTCAGTCACTAAGAAGGCTGAGACGTTGCTCTAGATTCTACCTAGAGAAAAACCTGGAAGAAAAGTGGAAGGGTGGTTGAACACCTGACATGGGTCAGCTTCATGTGTGCTAATCCCAAATGAGGAATAAAACCCATTACATACCGTTATAGACTTTTATAGAGTTGTACCTCAAATAAGGTCCACGAAGGGCAATGGTGTGTGCCTTCTGAAAGTCTGAGTGTGTGCATGCCGTCTTGAAAGTTGGGAGGGGGTGCTTGTGGATAAAGGAGAAGTCTGGGGATTTTAGAAGAGACTATATCCCAACCTAAGTCCTCCTCTGCCTTTTTGTTGTTGTTGTGTTGAATTGTAAACTGTGAGCCCTCACTTGATAACTTGACACACTGATTACTAGTTTTCTGGCTCTTTCTTTGAGAGGACACTAATCCGGCCCCAGGCAAAATGAATAGCACTGGGATTAACTAACAAAAGATATGCCCTTCACCTACCTTGACCTAGATCTTCAGAGGAGGTCTGCGTTTATCTAGAGGCCACCCCAGCATCCTAGCTAGCCAAGCAAAGCATTCGCAGGGCGTGCCTGCCTCACCCACGCTGGAGCCCTTGGCTCCCCTTAACATGCACACTGGGCTCGCTCTGTGGATTCCTTGCCCAAAGACAACATTTCACAGTTGTCCATATTAAATCGTACTGTGTTCTCCACCCTCAAGTCACTCCAAAAAAATGTCTGAAGGTCCCTCAGGATCCGGCACAGGGGACCTAATTAGTTGCTCTGTCCGCAGGTCTGGTTGATCAAGAGGCAGGTCTGATACTTCGGAGTTGATGTGCTCCTCTCCCATCCTCCCCATGTGGAGGTTTTGTGGGCTGCTGTGCTTTTAAGCTACATGAAAATCGGTCCCTGTTGTCACTTGCGGCACCGCGGATGTAGGCTTCTATGGTTGTACTACTCGGGAGCCTTCACTTGATACCTGGAAACTCATTATTAAGGTGAAGAGACGGGAAGCAGTGTCAGGCGTGACAGCTTTGAATGGACCTCATCTTGATGCTAACACAAACTTCTCGCTTCCCAGGATTTCTCTGTGTTAGTAACACCAGGCTCTATTCCTCCCGTGGTGCTGTCTTTACGTTTCAAAGAATTAGTTGAGGGCAAAAAATAAGGGAAATATGAGATCTGCTTCCCCATGCCCCACAAAGTGCCTTGATTTTAGAAAATGCACTGGGCTGCCCCTCACATAGAAACAGGATGCCACTGACTCATTCTCCATACAGCGTGTGTTTCACTCTGTTTTGCTAGCAGTCAGGTTGGGTTTATGTAGAACCGAACACACGTACTCGCCTGATCTCCCTCGTGGCCAGTGCTCTAAGACAGCTGGTTGGAATTAGAATCCGAGTTTGTTATCATCAGGAGAAACAGAAGCTGCTGTGCTGGGCATTATGCAGAATGTCCACACTGGGACATCCAGATTTGCCCCGGAGAACCAGAAAGACATTGAGTTCATTTAATGATCCAGAAAGCAGGGTCAGATGGAGGGAGGGTGCTGGGGATGTTGAGAGAAACTGAATCCATCCGTGGAGGTAAGACAAGCAAGAACAGGGGAGCAAAAGGGGGCCAAAAGCTGGGTCTCTGGGAGACGAGACCTAGGGAGATCCCAGTAGTTCCACCCCGCAGCATCTCCTTGGCTTGACTTTGTTTTTGATGGCTGTGTAAAAGTTCGCTACTGATAACTTTACCACCTCAGTCCTGATAGCGAAAACCAGAGTGGCTAGGGGGTTGATAGCAACAGTCAGCATGGGGTCCTGACCACCAGATTTCCGACTTGCAGCCTGTGCTCTGATGCAGGGCTGAGGGGAAAGGGGGCTAGAGCAGAGCTTCTTCTCTGGGGGAAACGTAGCCTGTCAAAGCTCTTGGGATTCTGAGGGGGGACAGTTCTTTCTACTGCCTAGCTCTGGAGGACCCATGCCTCTGTCCTCTTCCCCACAGGCAGAGTGCTCAGGAAGCCTGGTGTTGGGACAGCAGTCTCCAGAAGCACCCTGAGGGGCCAAGGGAGAAATGGCTGGACGCATTTGTCCCCACTGTGCAGCAGAAGCCAAGTGTTCAAGACCCTCCCTCAGACCCTCTCCTCTTAGTGTCTTCCCGCCTGTGCCTGCCTTTCATCTCCCTGACTGTCCTCCCCTCCCCCCAACACGCACCCTGTTCTTTCTTTCTATTGATTCCTAGCCCTACTTCCCCCAGGTCTAAATTTATCTTTGGATTTTAGTTTTATCATAACCTTGTATCTTTTAATTTCCAAATTTTAATCTCTCACCTTGATAGGTCTGAGCCTCTCTCTGTTTTCTCACCATTTTGCTCTGCCTTATTTTTCAACTCTTAATCCTGTGAAATGTTTAGCCTAAATTTTGACTCTGTGTATTGCTTTCAGTTGTCTCTAACTCACTTTAAAGTTTCTGGTCTTTAATTTTCTAGTCTATATTTTATCCACTTTCTAAATGCCCTTTGCTCTCTTTTCTCCTTTTTTGTTTTAATTTTCATCTTATGGTTTACCCCGTTCTGTAATGACTTGACAATATACTGGCCCAGTGGTGTGCGTGGTATCAAGAGCCCACATTCCTGAAAGGGAAACAAGAAGGCTTTGTTGTTCCCATCTCTTGACAGCTGCCCCTATATATATATGTATTTTCCATTTCATTCAGTAGATTTCCTAGCCTAGCTGAAGATGACTCTGCAAAGAATCTTGCCTTTAGAGACTTATGGGTAGAATCACCTAAGAGCCAAAATCGTACTGCTCAGATAGCATGTTTTAGTCGCTGAGTATTAGTTATTTACAGCTCACACTATCCAGGCATTTTCAGAAAAGTCATGTGCTTTAAAATCTATGTTCTCCAAAGTTTGTATCATTGGCGTGTGAGTAAATCATCTGAATGGTTTGCCCTGGGTGGTTGGGAGTGGGGCCGAGCATTGCCTTCCAGGCAGTACTTCTGGCCTGACTTGGTGAAGAGCTCGGTGGGGGCTGAGTGGGGAGAATAAAGGTGAGATTCTGGAACCTCACTGACATCTCTTTACTCCTCCCTGGGCTGTTCTCACTCTGTCCCATCTGGGGGTGATCACAGAGGAGGTTCCTTATCCAAATGTGACTACCCCCTACCACTTTGTTTCCTGCATCATGAGAATAGGAAGTCTATAGCAGGGGTGATTCTGAACAGGGTTTCTAAGTGGGAACAGATACACCCCTGCTAGGTGCTTCTTTCAAACCAGCTGGCCTAGTAACCGGACAACAGAGACCCACCAGAAAGGCTTCGTCCATGGCTCCTTCACTTTCTGTTGTGGGTAGGTTTTCCAGGCCCTACCATCTCACAAGCTCAGGAGATCCCCAGCACACAGAAGAGTACTGGGGTGTGGGCCAGTCAGAATGGCTAAAATTAACAACTCAGGAAACAACAGGTGTTGGTCAGGATACTGAGAAGGGGGAACCCTCTTACACTGTTGGTGGGAATGCAAGCTGATGCAGCCACTCTGGAAAATAGTATGGAGTTTCCTCAGAAAGTTAAAAACAGAACTACCCTACCACCCAGCAGTTGCACTACTAGATATTTACCCAAAGGACATAAACATAGTGATTCAAAGGGGCACACGCACCCCAATGTTTATACCAGCAATAGCCACAATAGCCTATCTATGGAAAGAGCCCAGATGTCCATAGACTGATGAATGGATAAAGAAGAGTTGGTATATAGATATAATGGAATATTACTCAGCCATCAAAAAAGAATGAAATCTTGCCATTTGCAATGACGTGGATGGAACTAGAGGGTATTATGCTAAGTGAAATAAGTCAGGCAAAGACAGATACCATATGACTTCATTCATATGTGGAATTTAAGAAACAAAACAGATGAACATAGGGGAAGGGAAGGAAAAATAAAGTAAGATAAAAACAGGGAGAGACAAAATCTAAGAGACCCTTAACTATAGAAAACAAGCTGAGGGTTACTGGAGGGGAGGTGGGTGGGGGATGGGGTAACTGGGTGACAGGCATTAAGGAGGGCACGTGATGTAATGAGCACGGGATGTTATAGGTACCTGATGAGTCACTAAATTCTGCCTCTGAAATTAATAATACACTATATGTTAACTAAATTGAATTTAAATTTAAAAAAAAGAATACTGGGCATGGAGGAGTCTCATTTTTTATTAGACTATCTGAGGAAGGCAGGATGACGGAACTCCCCATCCAGTGCATGTTCCGACCTCCTTTTTTTTTTTATTATTTGCCCCAGGGGTACAGGTCTGTGAATCATCAGGCTTATATCTTTCACAGCACTCACCATAGCACAAACCCTCCCCAATGTCCATAACCCATCCACCCTATCCCTACCCTCCCACCCCCCAGTAACCCTCAGTTCGTTTTGTGAGATTAAGAGTCTCTTATGGTTTGTCTCCTTCCCCATCCCATCTTGTTTCATTATTTTTCCCTCCCTACCCCCCACAACCCCCCACCCTGTCCCTCAAGTTCCTCATATCAGAGAGATCATATGATAATTGTACAAACTCCTTTTTGTCCATTAAGCCAAGTGTGCCACGAGAGAGCCCATTTGAGGGCTAGTGCCTTGTCTCAAATTCAGATGACTGTGGTACATTGGAATGGGATTCCCTAGAGCAACAGCCAGTAGATACTGAGTAACTTCTAGAGACAGGTCTTAGTATCAGGTGCCGAGAAAGCAACATGGTGTGTAAGTTTTAGTCCATATTTAGGGACCTCTTGATATAGCTGGTGATACAAGAAATAGGCATGAAATCATTACACGGCGTACAAGATGTTCACATCTGTAAATGCTTCCCTCCTTCTGCCTGCATCGTACTTAAGACCTGCTTATCCATAGGCCAAACTTCAAGGTTACTTTCTTGAGAAAATTGCCTTTTCTGAGTTAGGTAACTCCCTTATTGGCTTTCAGCAAAGCCTTTTCTGGCCTTCACCTTTGCACTTTGTGCTTTCCTACATTTCCACCTATTTTTGTCACTAGACAGCAAGATCTTTCAGAACAGAGACTGATTGTCACACTGTGGTATTAGCAGCATAGTAAGATGCTCAACAAGTATTTCTAAGTGAATAATGAGCAGTAAGAGATAGCATATGTTACATGTGGGAAGCATAAAAGAAACAGCATATTTTGAACTTAAGGGGAATGGAGAAAATGATTCCCTGAGTCCCATGGTAAAATTGTGTTGCCGGTGCAGTATGAGTGATCCAGCAATTTTTGTGACCCTAGGCACCTAGTTGCATACACAGTCGCTTCTCATCTGGTGTCCTGTTAAGTTGGAGTCCCCTGATGACAAGGAAGTTGGTGTGGGTTGATTAACATTGCTCTGGAAGAGGTGGCATTGTGATTCTAACTGAGCTCTACTTCCAAATCTGTGTGCGTGCGTGTGTGTGTGTGTGTGTGTGTGTGTGTGTGTGTGACAGTAACAACTGGGCCAGCTGACCTCTTTCAGCCAGCCTCTGTCACCAGCACTTGGGGCAGTCTGTGGTGTGACAGGAAGGACCTAATTACCACAACCTTTCAGCTTATGTTCTGGTGGGAGAGCTTGGGCATACATAAAAATAAAAAAATGAAAAGTACAGAAATACCTCTGAGCAGAAGTGACACACTCAGAGAAACGTTCACAAACAAGCACAGTGCAAAAAGGACACAGACATGAAAACATGGAGTCTGCAGCTGGCTCAGGCCAAATAAATAAATCACATCTGGTGGGGGCGCGGGGGTGGCAGGGGAGTCACAGGGAGAGAAATGCCTGCAGATGTAAGGACCTTGCAAGCCACGTAACTCTTTTATGCGTATGTCTTGTATCACCAACTATATCATAAGGTCCCCCGAGGTCAGGGACTGAAACACACACCATGTCACTTTCTTGGCACCTAGTACTGAGAGCTGTCTATAACAGACATTCAGTACTGATTGGCTGCTGCTGAAGAGAACCCCATTTTGAAATGGACCATGTGGAAGAAGAAATGGTGAGGGTGTGTGGTGGGGCCCCCTCCTCCTGGGCAGTTCTGTGTGGGGAAAGGGCCTGGTTTACTGAAGGGGACTGCAGAAGGGGGGTGGGGGGTGGGGGGCAGTATTGGCAGGTACATTGTGCGAAGTACAAAGGGTAGTGTGAGTACGTGTGCGGGATTGGCAGGATTCCTGCTACCAAGCTAGGGAAAGCAGGTGGAGGGCATAAGCAAGAGACAGCTGCTGGTGGGCCAGAAGGGAGAAGAAGGTTAATACGATGAATGCATGAGTGCCCTGCTGGAGGTGCTGCTTATATCGAGTGTCATGGAATGTAGTTCATGGAATCCGTGCGTGTAAGGCTTGGCTGGGGATTTGTGAGCTCATTTGTCACAACTGAGAAGGGCAGTTGGAAGAGTGGTTATTTTGTAGGGTTCAGTAGGATTCTTCTAACTTAATAAATTTGTACTGAAGATCTGGGGGGGGCTTAATAGATAATGGTAATGGACATAGTCACCCTGCCACCTTCCAATCAAGGGGCTCCATAAGCGTGGGAAGGGCTGCATTAGGAGGTTCAAACTTCACCGAGGGGCCTTTTAGGAAAAGAAGCAATCAGAGATTTTTTGAAGTGTCTGAGACGGGCAGTCACCGGCTCGCATGATGCTTGAGAGAGATGATTTAGCAGGAGAGTCCAGATTGGAGGTGGGGGGCGGACTTGAGCTGGGAGGCTAGCCAAACACTGCCACAGCTTCAGGACAAGGAAGTAGCATCTGGTCTTGAGTGAGCATGGAGATGAGAAGTGACTGCATAAATGGTTCCCGTTCTGCTCTGAGGTGGTGATGCTGAATGATGAGAACAGAGGAGGGAGAATGGCAACCACATTATCTTCCGTCTTTGCAAGACTACTGTGCTCTGGAGGCCTTCTGAGGGCCACTCTGTGGAAGAAGCACAGGCCAGGAGTCTGGAACATGACTCTAGTCCTGCCTGTTGGACCGTGGGAGAAATGATTTTATGTCAACTTTTTATCTTTAGAGTAGGCCATTTCAGCCTTTTAAAAGGCCCATGATTTACAATAGTACTTTGGTAAGAGAAGTATATAATGGATGACGTAAATTAATGATATGCTAAATTACACTACAGATGGCAATAATGACTGAGATTTGTACAGGGATTTACACTTTATAAAGCATTTTTGCATGCCTTATTTCAACCTAACCATGACCACTGAGATAAATGTAGTTATTTCATTCAGATTTGATAAGTGAGGAAACAGATTTAGAGCCTTGTCCTAAGGTCATAAGGGTAGTAACGTGGCAGAGCCAAGACTCAAGCACCCCAAATCATAGCCCTATTGTCTTATGTGGGAACTTGGAATAACTGCTTGTTTGTTCAACATCGGCTATGAATTCTTGCTGCATGGAAGCTAGCATTAGATGTTGTTGTCGTTGTCGTTGTCGTCATCTCAGGACATTTTTTTTTTCACTGATTCACCTATCCGCTCATCATAGGTTTACTGATCACCTACTATATGTCAGGCCCAGAACTAGGCACTAGCGATACAGCGAAGAATAGAACGCAATCCCTACCCAGGAGGACTGAGTCTAGGGAAGAAGCTGAGTGCCGTTTGTCGTAAATAAGGACTTACAATCTAGCATGCTAGGTCCTTCTTGCCGGAGCACATGTGGAAGGCATGTGATGGGGTATATGCACCTTGTGTTTCTTCTGGAGCTGGCGTCGTCTCATTCTACTCACAGACCAAATCTCTTACAAATGGCTCGAGAGGCCTTCCTTGATCAAGGCTCCTCTGACTTCGGCCACCACATTCCGCTCTTCTCAGAAGCCTGCAAAACCTGCTATCCCCATTGAGCCTGTGGTAGCTTACAGCTCATTTTCCATCCATTTATTTCTTGTTCACTGCATGTCTTCCTTCCTTCTTCTGTAGAAGGCTCTGTGGTAGACACAGTGGTTTTTGCAGGTGAGTACCTCAGGTAACATTTGTTACTCAGTCATAGCACTAGGTCTGAACATGGTAGGCAATCAATAAACATTTGTTTGATTGATTAAGATTCCCAGTTTGAGAGTCCACACAGCAGAAAGGTGCCAAAATGAATCCCCGGAAAGGGCAGGATGCCACTAAACCAGGAGAATGGAGTCCAGAGCAGCTGCATTGGTGTCCCCGAGCGTGTTAACGTGATGACAGTATCCCGCAAGCCCACGCTGGACCCCCCTCAGTCCACGCGTCCATCAGGGGCATAAACAACTGCCTTCAGAGCCTGCAGCTTCCCCGTGCCAGGGAGGAAGAGAGACCTTGGCCCTTTAAAGTCAATTTTGTGAAACAGATACCAATCCAGCAGGGACGGTGTTAAGAAGCAATTAAAAAAAATTATTGTTATTTTTACCTGCATCCTGTTTCTGGCTGTGCCACTCACTATCTTGTGAAGGGGTCTTGGCACAAATGCTGTTTTTGAGTGCCAGTTTTCCCATCTGAAAAATAATCCCTGGCCTTGATCCTCAGCCCACAGGGGTGTTTGGAAGCCCAGGGAGGTGATGTCTATGCTGCGCTTGCAGGATCCTGGACAAAAGGCATTGTATAAATAAAGGCCATCGCTCCCATTGTAGTGTACACAGTGCTTCAGAAGTGTGTTTAATGCCCTACCCCCTTCCCTCCTGTCTCCTTGCCCTAAAGTCTCCCCTCTGCTTGTACCCAGGAGCACAACTGTTCTGATCTAGCTGCAGTCAGATTAATTGAACAGGAGCCTTTGAAATCCCGTCTGGTTTACCCAATCTGCTTATCTTTCCGGCCTTTTACAAGCTCTTCTCTTTATTGGGAAAGGAAAACAGAAAAAGACATCACTTGGAATGGCAACTGCTTGGTTCCTTTATCAGCTCAGCTTTTCTCCTGAAGGGTCCCCCTGCCCCTCAAGTGATCTCATCCGAAACTTCCCCCACACTGTAGTGGCTGGATGCCGGACTCTCGGAATCCGTTGCCTTGGCAACAATTTCGGCTTGTTGCCAGTTCTGTTTAGCGTTGGATCCCCATCGTCGTTTTCCCCTCTGCCTCACGGTACAAGAGGGGCAATCAACTCTGCGAATTATGAGGAACGGAGTAAACAGTCCAGTGAGAGACAGGAGGGAAAGGGAAGAGGAAGCAGAGAAAACCTCCAGAGGGGCCACTGTTGGGTCTTTGGAACCTACCAGGTAGTTAGTTATACCTTGAACAAAAACTTAAAGCCGGGAAGCAATTTATCCAGAATGATTTAGAGGCAGGTATATAGACCCCTTGACATGATGGTCTAATTCCAGTGAGAATCATAAGAACAGAGGACTTCATAAGCAGAGCTGAATATCTCTTCCAGGTAGACTGAAAAACCACACCTGGCCTATTTTCTCACCCTCGGTGAACTTGGACTTTGGGAATCCACTGACATACACTGAGGGCCTGCTCAGAGCTAGGCTCTATGATTCGGCAAAAACCTTGCCCACTGTCCACATAGCACCCATGTCCTTAAAGCCCAAACACAGTATTCCAGTGGTTTTTACTTAATGTTAGCTTGTTGTTTAGTTCTGTTTTTATGAGATTTCTTCATGTGGAAGGCTTGGCTTAGTTGTACAAGAAAAGACAAGTTCAAGACTTGTGAGTCTGAGAGAGAGGAACATTCTGACACATCTTAACCGCCAAGCTTCAAAACCTACATATGTAAGTGACTCTTTATTCTTCGTGTCGGCACCGAGTACAACTCTCACATTACAGTAAGAGCAAGGTGGGTTGAACAGGGATGAGTTTGTTTGAATGTCAACCTCAGGTTTAAGAGATTTACAGGCTTTTCATCTTTGTATTCACTCTCCAAATATTTATTGGGTTCTGATTGTTTGCCAGGCACTGTAATAGGCACTAGAAGTATAGTAGTGAAGAAATCAGTAGAACATCTCTGCCTTCAGAGGCGCCATGTCCTCTCTCCGTCTCATAATCGGTGTTGCTCACATAAGTGCTCCTGCTTTAGCAGAAGGGTGAAATGGAGGATCTAGTGTTGCCACACCCAAAGTTGACCATGAAATAAAACTTCAGGGTTGAAGGGGCCTTCAGAGACCTTTATCTCCGACCTCCCACCTGTAGGAATTTCTGTTTCAAGCATCCCCTGGAGGGAGGCACTGCCTTCCAGCCATTCTCCCCTCTGTCCCTCCTTATCTAGCAGGGCCTCTACCACCACCATCTTACCTGTCTCAACCAGTGGGTTCCTGGCAGGTACCTCTGCTTCCATTCTTCTCCTTGATTCATTCTCCATGCAACAGACAGAGTGGTCTTTCAGAAATGGAATTGAAATCGTATCTTCTCTGCTTAAAACCCTCCAAAGGCCCTCTTTGTATTGAGTTTAAAATCTCAACTCTCCGCCTGTTCCAGAAATTCCTGACATGCTTAGGCCCACATAGCCTCTCTGACCTCAGTCCCCTGACTTGCCGGCACAGCACAAACCTCTACCTGAGACACAGTGGTTTGACGGTTGATATTCTGTAACTGTCCCAAACCCTCGCCTCACCCCCGCCACAACACACACTAAAAACTAAGCTCCTTGGCAACCTGCACTTGGATTTGTTCACTTCTACTTATAAATGTGTCTCACATAGTAGGCATTTATAATTATTTGGTGAATTTTTAAAAATCTAGCTTATTTAACACCTTTTCAGAGTGACAGGCAGGGGAATATCAGTTTAAGGGGCCCCAGTGTATATATGATTTTGAAAGATTGTTTAGTTTTTCTTATTGTCCAAACGTTTCTTTCTCTGCAGCATCCGCCCTTCGATCCTTTGTTCTGTTACATGAAATTAACCCATTTCCTACCCATGTAAGTTCGTTTAAATGTTCATGTCGTGTAGGACTCCCCACATCTTCTGCTCTCCAGACTTAACACTCACAGTTCATTTAACCATTTAAAGGACCTGGGTTGATTTTCAGATCCTTCTCTCTCCTGCTTCCTTTCCCTTTAAGAACTACCAGTTTGCCTAGTTCCCTCTTAAAGTGTAGTGATTGGTTTAGTTGTCTATCACAGCTACCTACGGAGGAGATGAACCAGTTAACAAGAAGTGTTTAGCTGGTGAGAAAGAAACTTGATCCAATACTATAAAATGTTTATTGATCACATTCACAAAACTGGTTTAATGTCTGACCAATTAAACCTAATTGAAGCCTCTCCTCTGCCAAGCCAAGTACACCTTCCATTGGATTTTGAACAAGGAACAACTCGATGTGCATATTAGTGGGAAGAGCTGAAACTAATTCTCTGTTTTTAATCGCTCCTAATACATGCTGGTCTTCAATAAATATGATATCAAAATAATTATAATAAGATTATATGGAATCTAAGATATGATAATTAATGAAGACATATTTGAACTGTCAGTGGTGTCTTGAGCCTAAAGGGAAAAATAATAACCTGACAATATAAGTGAAATATGAGATCAACCAATTAATTAGGAGAATAATTTAATCTGTTGCTTTGCAAGTGGGCCAATTAAAATGCACTGTTATTATTTAACATTAAGTAAGGTGCTAGATCCTGAACATAGTTTGAAAGTAGACCTTATATTCCTACTCTCAGGGAACTTAAAGCTGATTTAATAGTTGTCTATAAAAGGACAAAGGAACAGGCAGGGTGGTGTTGACTTGCTGTACTTTACTGGAGCTCCTTCCTCTGCCATTGAGCTAGGGCGTGGAAGAGCTATTATCAGCACTACACTTTTCCGACCTTCTCCTCACTCCTTCTAGCCTCTGGCCAGCAGGAGGGATCAACTTGAGGTCAGTAGAGGACAGAAGAAAGGGGTTAAAAAAAAAAAAACTTTCCAGGAAATACTGTTTTCTATAGTTGAACTAGTTAGTGAAAAAGAAGAACCTAGATATCATTAGTGCCTTTGATAATTCATTAAAAGTAATTAATTGGCTACAAATGAAACAACAGTAACAATAATAAATACCAAAAAAACCTGAAACCATTCTGCCTTCTAGCATACTTAAGGGAATGCATGTACGTACCCTCAAATTCAATGACGATGCGAAAGATAAGCCACAGAGTAGCCCATTAATTGCCCATTTTGCTTTAATGAATGCTGATCTCTGAAATAAATAATAATAATAATACAAGTGTATTTATAATTTTCCAAGATTTCTTTAAACTTTTTAAGGCCTTCTCCTTGGAAAATACTGAAGTTTCATGGTCTCCCTTCTAAAACCTTGTTCACAGTGTTGGATGATTAATATTTTGATGTCAGAACACTGTCCCTGAAAAGAAAACCCTCCATTCTTTCCATCTCGCTAGAAGGAAACACGGGAGAAGGCCCTCCTGTCCCCCCACTCCCCTGGAATATCTGTTTCCCATTGGGGTGCCCTTTGAACTGCTTCTGTAGCAATTCAAGTAGATTGTGTTGAGATATTCATTCTCCTCTCTTCTCCTTGAACCATTGGCATTCATGTAGAAGCTATTGGGGAGAACTGCCTGTGGCTGGATACCATCCATGGCTCTCTGTCTCAAATGAGACTTACCCTGAGCCTTAGGGCTGACGGACATCATGCTTTCATTAAAGCATTTGGCAGTGTAATTTACCAAGATGGATGACAGTTTGCCAAAATGTGTCACGGGTTGTTCAAGCACACTAAATTATCATGCTTAAGTATAGAAGAGCTCTGAACTCATCATCTAAGACTATTACCAATTCACAAAGCAACATTCACCAACATCTATGTATATTTCACCTGTGGATCTATGACTCTAGGTTAAGAAGTATCAGGATTTGCCTAAACGAATAGCACTGTCCATACGTTAACTTGATTTCTTGGTGCATATTTACATGAAAAGAGAATGTTAACACTAATTAAAACTGTGAGTAATTGTGCTCTTACTAAAGTTTATACTAAAGCTAAGTGCTTTCTGTGCATTATTTCATTAAATCCTCACAACCTATGAAGTAGACATCATAATTCCCATTTTATAGAAAAAAGAAATTCAAGCCTAAAAATTAAGTAACATGGTGATTGGCAGAAGAAAAAGCTCAAATCCAGATCTGTCCAGTATGCTTTTATCTTTGAACCCCTGTGCTCCATAGCCCCTTTGTAAATAACATGCCAGGGCATGAAGGCTCTAATCGTTGCTTGAGCATGCATGGTTATGATAACTTATACATCATTGCTCTTCCTCATGTACACATCAATATACTTAGTCCTTTTGTCTACTGATTTTCTCTCTCCTTATAATCCTTAAACACACTGTAGGCATACTTGATTATTATAATTTTACAACAAATTACTGAAGCCTGAGAGTATCGAGCATCTCTGTGGTGCCCACTTTTCCTCCTCCATGTCCATGGTCACATTTGTACTCCATCCCCAGTCATCTAATTAACTGCGATGACTTATTTTAAATTTTACATTATTTTCCCCATCAGCCTAGTCTGAAGCAACAATTTGTACCTATACCTCTGCTCGGGAGGAAGAAATAGAAAAGAAAATGGAGTAGGTTTTTTGGGGGTTTTTTGGGGGTTTTTTTGGTTTTTTTTTGTTTGTTTTTGGTTTTTTTGACAGTTGCAATGTATCACTTTCTTTGTCCTGAGGACTAAAATAATGTTTGAAATTGCAGCAAATTGGGATCTCAGGGCCAAATCTTTCTTGCTCTGTAGAGTTTTCTACTCTTCCTTGGAATTCCTTGGTTTTCCATTTATTTAGGGTTGCAAATTTAAAGGCTAGATCCCCCAAGTAAACTGTACAAAATCCCTTTCTACCTCAGTTCCCCAACCCAGCAACCACAGGCCAGACACCCCCAGGGAAGTTGTGTTTGGTTGTTCTTTATCTGACAGCCTTGACTTTAGTATTTCTTACCACTCAAAAGGGAATGTCTAGGACACAAATGACATGGAACATGAAGGAAATTACCTGAGCGTTCCTTGGGATAGTGAGGTAACAGTGTATTCTGATAATGGGTAAATTATCCAATTCCTACTTCCATTTTCTGACACCGCTGGTAGAGAGAAATTATGAAAGAATAATCAGAAGGCCTGATAACTGATGAAATGTGGAAGACAAGGGAGAAAGAGAAGTCCAAGGTGATGGAAACAAATTGCATCTTGATAACTGGGAGAATGATGATGCCGTTAAGTGAAGTGGAAAGTCAGAAGGAGGAGCCACAAGGGATGAAGGGAGGGTGGAAAAGAAATGATGAATTCAGCCATAAAGTTGTTGAGTTCAAGGCAATGCTGGAAAATTAAGTGCTAAGTGTCTGGTGGGCAGTTTGAATGGTAGAAGTAGAGTTTAGGGAAAAGGTCCGGGTAGGAGATAAAAATGTCAAGGTCATATGGATAAAAATGAGTGATATCTCTTGGGGTAGAGAAGAGGAATGAGACTTGAATCTGAGAAATACCCTTAAACAAGCAGCCAACACAGAAAAGCCAGTTAGGAAGTTAGAAAAAGAATGGCCCATTCCTGGGGGAATAAAGAGGATGGTGCCATGTGTTGGAAGCCAAGGAATGACAATAGGTTTCTTGCTGATGGCACTGTGAGGATGTGATCAGATTAAATGTTCTGAAGCAGTTCAAATGCTATACCTGTGTTTACTTGTAAAGTTGCTCTTTAAAACCAACATTTAAGGAGGAAGTAGAGGGTGCCTGGGTGGCTCAGCGGTTTAAAGCCTCTGCCTTCGGCTCAGGTCATGATCTCAGGGTCCTGGGATCGAGGCCCACATCGGGCTCTCTGCTCGGCAGGGAGCCTGCTTCCTCCTCTCTCTCTGCCTGCCTCTCTGCCTACTTGTGATCTCTCTCTCTCTCTGTGTCAAATAAATAAATAAAATCTTTANTTAAAAAAAAAAAAAAAAAAAAAGGAGGAAGTAGAATTTTTGTTTTGTTTTTTAGGAAATAGAATGTTTTGAAAGGAATCAGCATCAGAACCTCTAAGACCTCACTAACCACCCACCACCCTCCCCCACTGCCCCACCCCCACCTCCGGACCCTTTTACTGAGGAGGATACCTACTCCAGCAAAACAGACACCTTATAGCTGAATTGAACCATATAAAACAGCCATTTATTTTGTCATATAAAAATGGTCTTTTCATATTTTCCATCCCACTTGAGCATGGTTTCCCAAACCTACCCTGATGAGCTTGGCCACCTTTGAGCTTTACGAAGTGGTTTTACCATCTGACCCAGATTTCTTTCCCTTGGCCCTCAGCTGAGTTCCTTTGGTCATTCTACCTGGGGTCTTTTGAGGACTGGAATGGGGACATGATCGATTACTGATCTAGAACTAAGTGGCCACAAGGCCTAGATCAAAAACCTGTTCTAACTCCTACCTCGTCTGCTCTTTTGATCTCCTTTCTATACCTTTCTCTGAGCTTAAGCGAACATATTCCAGGATTCAAGACTATGGAAAGTGATGATTCCGGCTCTCTGTCTTTTCCTGATCTGAATACAGGAGAAAAATTCTCAATTGATCTAACATACTGGACACGCTCTTCCTACCATAGAGCAGAAAACCGAATTGCCTGAAAATGCAACTAGAGCAGAGGAAGGCTTAAAATGTGTCATCATTCTGATTGACCTGCAACCCTCCTCCATGGTCTGGTGAATTTTATGGTCAGAGTAAAGTAAAGCACAAAGGGTATTACTTCAATTATGCAAGTCAGTGACCCAACCAAGAACTTCCTTTTGTAGGTAGAGTCCCAGCATTTGCATGCCCGGTCAGTTGTTTTCAAATGACCAAATTCTACCTGGTCTCATTAACGTGCAATCCTTAAAATGCATATTCACTCAACTAATGTAATAGCTTGGTCTCTGCAAATGGAATTCTTCCCAAATGTGCAAGTGGCTCTAAGTAGTTTAAAAAGTTGTAAAACACAGTCATTACCTTATACATACAGCCTATTGATCATGAATAGAAGTTCTGCAAAACAGAAGACAGCAGAGAGAACCATTAAAGTGCAAATAGAGCAATTAGGAACTGCCAACCTGACTCTCCCTGTCACTTCACAGGACTCCTGCCCCTTTGCCAACTCCATGCAGTTAGAGGAAACTGACATACGTTCTTGATTCTCTGGTGTGGTTTCAGGGAAGGGAGATATTCTAAGCCACATCTTTATACCCAGAACAACACATAAGACATTAAGATAATGCTTGATTATTCAAAAAATTAAGTCTGGCCTGATACTTGCCCTTGAAATGATCATTGGGTTCTGACTTTCTCTTTGCCTCTTCACTTTGGTTTCTTGTAATATTCACCCCTCCCCTACCCAGCATAACTTTTCATAAATGCAATTTCATGATGAAAATTTGAAAATAATGTGGCAGTGGTTGATTGCCATGGAAGGCAGTTGCCTCTGTCTTTCTTTTTTCAGAGACATATTAATAAAACACCTGTGAGCTGTTTCATTTTAAATAACCAGAGAGAAAGATGCATATGTAGAGAAATTGATATAGTGTCAGATATGTTGTATAAGATTATCATACCATAGTTATATTAAAAACTGTATGTAATTTAAATTTGTATACATTTAATAGAGATGATGCCTATTTTATTTGAAGATATAGTCCTAGGAAAACCCAGCAATATATTTTAGAAAATTGAATGTTAATTTTTAAAAAGCCCATAACTTCTGCACCTATGGATACTTCAAAAAGTTAATTTTCTCCACAGACTGTGGTAATTTTAACAAGAATCTCCTAATATGACTCAGATGCTTGGGAACAGCTTCCGTGTATTGAAAATTGGGTTTGAAATAGGATTTTGGGCTGTCATTTTCATCAATGAGATTATATTTTGTGCATGTAGTCCCATTTTTAATAATTTTTAAATCTGAAATTAATAAAAAAAACTCCACTGAAATTTTCTTAAGCGAAAAGGCACTGCTTACTGTCCTCTGATTGCTTCACTCCATAAAACCCCCTTAAGGTTTCATCTAGGCACTGCATCTTTTCAGAGCCTTATTGCTATTATTTTGTTAATATATTTTATAAGGCCAACAAAACTAAGAATATAGATTTGCCAAGGGCTGGAAGTTGCCTAGCAAGTTTTCTGGCAAGTCATAGCTTGTTTCTAAAACCATCATAATTATTCTTTGTGGGATGTGGAGAGCTTGCTTTTGCCTGTATCTATTTATTAATAATTTGAACTTTTTCTAACAATTAGATACTTGTTCGTGGGGTTTTGGACTGAGGTCACTATACTTCTAGGACAGTAGATGGAAGTTCTCTGTTCGTGAAGGTCAAGGTAGACCTGCCTCCATGTCAGTCACTGCTACAAGTGAAACAGGGCTGCCCAAGGAAGAGAACATTTTTATAGGATTAGTTTCTCTGTCTTTACCATAACCTCATGCCTTTATTTCAGTGATGTATGTGAAATAAAGTGGCCAGCATAGAGAACCTATAAAGTACTCATTGTTTCTTGCCTCCTCTCTATTTCAAAGCTACTCTGGTGGTCTTTTCTCAGGATGGTTTACGGTCTCCCCGGGTTCAGGGCACACATACTATTGGATGCATCATCTCAAACCATATTAAACCTGTTTGGATATTATGCATGTATTCCATGCACCCACATCTCACATTAAATCACATTTATTCATAATCATAGAAGACTTGAATTATTGCTATTTGGTATAACAACTTTTGTAGATATTTAAGCATTATTTTTGTGTTTCACCTTTCTTTCAAATTTTGGAGGTGTTTTTTGTTTTGTTTATATCTTTGGGTCTCAAACATCTTTGAAGTCATTGAGAAGCCTGTAGGTCCTAGATACTTGAGCCTAAAGGTCTTCCCTTCTGTCCTGTCTTAGAAGAAAACTATCATTCCTGCTGAGCGAAACTAGCCCCTTCTCTTATGCCTTCAGTACTAGCCCTGGCACCCTCCCAGAGGCATTTAAAGAATGTCTACCGTGTGACCAAATGACTAGAAGCAATGATAATGTAAAGTGAGAATTCCTATAGCAGAAAGAGAACTGGACTAACTTTTCTTAGGAAATGGCTGAGGCTGACTTCACAGAGGAGGTGACGTTTACACCGAGCCTCATGGATGAATTGGAATTGGCTAGATGGTGGGGGCTAGGCATTCCAGACAACTTGCATTGGCAAAAAACACAGCTTTCTTAGTCTATAAAGTATCTGTACCCTCTTGATTTTCTTTTCATTTCTTTTCTTTTTTTTAAGATTTTATTTGGCAGAGAGAGACAGCAAGAGAGGAAACACAAGCAGGGGGAGTGGGAGAGGGAGAAACAGGCTTCCCACTGAGCAGGGAGCCTGATGCGGGGCTCGATTCCAGGACTCCGAGATCATGACCTGAGCCGAAGGCCGATGCTTAAGGACCGAGCCACCCAGGCACCCCTGCACCTTCTTGATTTTCAAACACTCTAGAGACATGGGATCAATTTTATTTTCTTCCTACCTCTCAGACAGTTCTTCTCAGATGCCATTTTACTCCAAATCCATGAAATTAGATGCTGCCTTCAAGGAACTATTCCTGTTTCTTTTCTTTCTCTTTATGCCCTCCTTTAGTAATCTGAAGCTTTCTCCAGACTGTCAGCCATTACCTGATGTAGGACCCTCTCCTTCTCAATCTCCAGAGTCAAACTTTCTTCTAAATAAAGGTATTTTGTTCTTTGTTTTTGTTTTTCATTTGCCTGATGGGTATCTCCTTGCATCCCAAATTAAGCATATCATTTTTTCCAGAGAGTCTGCGCTTTGCTCTGTGTTCCTTGTTCGGGTTACTATGAGATTTTCTTAGGCATTTAGATCTAAAATTCTGAGTCATCTTTGACTCCCCCCTTCTCCACCTTGGCCCACCACATCCAGTTCATTGTCCTTCAGCTAACTCCTCTTTGTCTTTTACTCCTTTCCCATCCTACTCCCTCCCAACTAGTTGCTTGTTGATTCCCCTTTCACCTAGATTATCACCTAGCCTCCTAACTGGTCTCTCTGAATCTATTCCCACTAGCACAGGCTATACACCTAAGTTGCAAAAGGCCCATTTCTGATCACATCTCTCCTCCACGAAGGATGTTAAGGACATCCACTATCTAACAAATAAGATTTGAAATGCTCAGGTCATATTTGCAGTCTCTATTATCTACCTTTCCAATATTAAATCAAATATTCATTTTTATATATCCTTTGCTCTATCAAAACAGACTCACTTGCTGCTTCCCACATGCACATAGAAATTTTCAATCTCCATCTTTTTGTCTAGAAAACCTTTGCACCCCCCAATGTCAAAATCTGATTTTTCCTTTAAGACTCAACCAGAAAGCTACCTCCTTCATAGAGCTTCTTCTTATGTTATGCTATCCTTCCTATTATTTATTTCCTCCCTCCCCCATGCCTACATTGTATTGGAAGGGAGTTCTCCCTCTTTTGAATTTATACTTAATTTTTTAATTAACAAACTTCACTGTGTTTTTCTGTTTATAATCCTACAACATTTTACCCATAGCTGTTAGGGCAATTATTGTACTTTGCATTGATTCTGGAGACAGTCTTCCATAAATATCTGGTGGATGAATGAGTACAGCCTTTATAGATTTTTTCCCTCTAACAAGTCTGCCTTCACATCTCCAAGTCAATTGAAAGAATATTATATGTGGAATGAATTTATGTATACTTACAACAGGTTATTTTAAAGGATAATTTGAAAGAGTGCTTATTTCTGGTATGGAATTGTAATTTTTTAATATAATGATAAAAAGAGATTAAACTGGTGATTGGATATTTTCTGATATCCTCTTACAGAATATTTGGGTTAAAATTTTGTGTAATAAAACAGGATGAGTCAAGGATAATTAGCAACAACCATAATGATAATTTAATAACTGTTGTTTATCAAGAACCAAATATGTGCCACATACTGGTCCATATATGTACATATTATTTCTACCCCTTACATTTTACAGATTTTTAAATTGAAGCTCCAAGAGATTAACTTTAATTATCTAAGTAGTTAAGATTACTATTTAAAATCCACAATTAGGTCTTATTCTCTGGATCATAATCTACTCCTCAAACTATTTCTAGTTACATAAACATCATCTAGTTCCAAGTACCTCCCCTTTTCTCTAGTAAAGCCTGTTCCATTTTTGGTCAACCTAAGATTTGCCTCTGCTCTATTAGTATGAAGTCATTTTTTCCGGACATTTGTGTGGTGGTTGTTCCCAAAGGTCTGAAAAATTGAAGTTACCCATGCATGAACAGTCAGGGATATTCCTTGTGGTTGTCCATCCTATGGTACATTTTAGCAAAACCTACATCTGAAAGTGATGTGCATTTGCCTACAGATCTATTCATCAGACACAGTGCTTTCTTTAATATTGGGATAATTTTTAAAAATATTTTATTTATTAGAAAGAGCGAAAGTGCGCACGAGAGAAAGCATAAGCAGGGGGGAGGGACAGAGAGAGAGAAAGGGAGAAGCAGACTCCCCCCTGAGCAGGGAGTCCAACGTGGGGCTGGATCCCAGGACTCTGGGATCACAGCCTGAGTTGAAAGCAGGTGCTTAACCCACCGAGCCACAGAGGCACCCAATATTGCCATAATTTTGTATAAAATAGTAAATCTAAGAAAATTGGCCATTATCCCACTCCCCAAAAAAGTGCACCGATCTGTTCCAACAGTGGAAACTTCCACCATTGGGTCCCACCCGGAGCTATGGAAGTTCACTGTTTCGTTAGCGGAAGTCCCACAGGAGTAAGGTGGTGAGAGTAACAAGCATGGGCTTCAGATCTTGCCTGTAGTGCTTCAGAGCTGTGTGACTTCTCAGTGCCTCAGTTTCCTGTTTCTATAATGAGTGGGGAAGAGGGCAGGTGAGGAGATAACACCATGATAAAGAACGGTAGGAGGACTGGGAAACTCTGTGGACCTGGTCTAGCGGAAGCATTCAACAAATGGTGGTCATTACTATTATGTCTCATAGGATGTGCCAATACCCTAGCAGAAGGAAGCGTCCTGATTATGTTTCCTGTGGCTGCTGTAACAAATTACCATAGACTAACCGGCTTAAAACAACACAATGTATTCTCTCACTGTTCTGAAGGCCAGAGTCTGACACCAAGGTGTTGGCAGGGCCATAGTACCTCCGGGTGCCTTAGGGGAAATTCATTCTTGGCTCGTGAAGCTTCTGGTGGCTGCTGGCATTTTTTGATTTATGACCACATCACTCTAATCCCTGCCTCTTGGGTCCATTTTCTCCCCTGTTTTGTGTGTGTAATCTTCTGCCCCCTTGGAAGGACACTCATCATTAGGTTTAGGGTCCACCTGGATAACCCAGAATGCTCTCGTCTCAACTTCTTTAACTTAATTATATCTATAAAGATCCTTTTTCTGGATAAGATAGCATTCATAGCATTCACATGTTCCAGGGATTAGGACAGGAACATATCTGGGGAGACTACCATTGCATGCACCAGAGGTCCTGAAGGTGTGGGTGAGGTATTTGGCTTATTTTCTTTTGGCAGGTGAATTATGTGTGGGGCACAGAAAGCTTCCGGAGTGTAGTGTTGCGGTGATCTTGCTGACAGCCAGGCAGAAACAGCTTCTCAGAGGGGAGGTCGAGGCACTCAGAGAAGCAGCCTAGAATGGTGGGAGATGGAGCAGGCCTGGCCGTGTGGAGCGCTAGCTCCAGGTGGAGTCTTGTCCCCAGCTCGAGGTGTAGCAGAGGACAGGACACTTCTCCGTGGGCCTCCGTTTCCTCATCTTTAAAACCAGAGATTTTAAACAGACTGCATACAGGTTTTAAAAATCTGAATATTTAACATAATTGGCAGACAGCATGTCAAAATTAGTATGGCTTCTTTGGAAAATCTGCCATGGCAACCACAGGGCATTCAGTGGGTTATAGGAAGTGTGGCCGCACCGTTAGAAGGAACCATCCAGCTTGCCGCCTCTCCCACCACACCCCAGTGGCTCTGACCCTGCGACACAGTGCAAGGGCCCCTTTCTCATCCTCTCACATCTCAGAGTTCCTGAGGGTGGAGAGATGTTTGTATTCGTGTCTCCAGCTGTGGTGAGATCCAGGTGGTTTTTCCTGCACCTGACTGGTGCACTCACTTCTGTGGCCCACCTGGGCCCCCTAGAATTTGCTTTTGTGATGGCTGCGTCTGAAGACTGAGATCACTGTCATCTCTAGGATGCTGATGATCTGGGTGCCAGAAGGAAAGACTGGGGGTGCCAGAGAGTGACTTGACCTGTGATGGCAAGCAAGCTCTCCACGCCCTTCCAGGCGCCAGTCCACCCCGTGCCTGGACCTGTCAGAGGAAGACTTAGCAGTTCAGAGGATGAGGTTCTTGGCTCCTGATAGCCAGATCCCACCACCAACCCCAGTTTTCTCAGTCCTCCAATTTTGTTTCCTCAGCTTTCTGCACACTTCCACCATTCCTGTGGCAAAGACTTGGACCCTTCAGCTCCTGCCAATGAGCTCCCTCGCTGTGGCTTTTAGGGAACTTGCTACAGCGGCCTCTCCCTCATCTGGACTTCGCTGCACTCTCCTGCGTGATTCATGGTTTAGTTCTGCAAGGCATTTTTAGAGCCTTATTTGCAGTGAGAGAGAACTAGGAAAACAAAGCAGCATATTGTCTTCAATCTGGTCCCTCTCATAAGGGGGCTAGTTAATTTTTTACATCGTAATCCTCCAGTAATGGACCATTTGACAAGACATTCTTCCTCTTGGTTGGAGCCTCCGTGACTGAGGAAGGAGCCGTGTGCCCTGCGGCCACAGCTGAGCCTGCCCGGCCACCTTTCAAGGAAGCTGCCCCCACACTCCTGCCCCAAACCCGTTCCCCTGGTCTCAGAGTTCACCGTTCCTTGCCCTTTCCAGAGGCCCCTGACTGAAGCTGGAGAGTGATGCCATCCCTACCAAAGCTATTTATTTATTTATTTGACAGAGAGACACAGCGAGAGAGGGAACACAAGCAGGGGGAGTGGGAGAGGGAGAAGCGGGCTTCCCGCTGGGCAGGGAGCCTGATGTGGGGCTGGATCCCAGGACCCTGGGATCATGACCTGAGCTGAAGGCAGATGCTTAACTGACTGAGCCACCCAGGCCCCCGCGACCAGAGCTTTTTAAACTACCAGGGGCTACCAGCTTGCCTGGAAGGCTGGTTCCCATGACAGTCGTCAGACGAATAATCATGGAGAAGCGGCAGGGTCTCCCGTGAGTGGCAGAAACCCCTGCTTTCATTTTCATTTCTATTTATTTTTTGGTGTCTCCAAACTTCCTTAACAGGTATCAAGCTAAGAAAGTTTTCGACACCATGAAACTACTGACAAGCTTTCTCTGTTTGGGGTGGTTAAGCTCTCTGTTGCTCAAGTCAGCGAGCAGCAGGGGCCTCTCCTTGGCGCCTTGGCTGTGCTCGCGTTCCGTTTGGAGGCAACAACGCAGCACGAAGGCGATCTCTAGAAAGGGTACACAGGACGGGCGGGGAGAAAAGGGGAGCTTGGAAAGCAGGACAGGAGGGAACATTTGGTGGCGCAGAGGGAGGCAGATTGATGTTGAGGCAGGAAACGATGATTGAGGCATGAAATCACGTTCTGGGTAGTTCGGTTTGCTGGTGATGGCAGACCAAAAGCGTTTGCAGACTCTGAGGACAGGACAATGTCTCGAAGACCTGAGTAGTTCCCTCCACAGTGTGTCTTCATTTCCAGCGATGTCCTCTCAACCTTGCTCCCATTTTTCTCTCTTCTCTGGGTTAATGGTGCCGCTCTTCCCCCAGCTGTTCAAGCCGGGAGCTTAGATTCCTCCTGACTCCCATTCCCTTGTCACTCCCGCACCTGCCCCCGTCCCCAGCTCAGTCGTTGCTGTTTTCGAAGTGTTGAATCCACCACTTCTCTCCTCCACTGCCCTGCCAGAACTGTCCAGGACCTTCCTAACTCACCTCTGCTTCTAGTCTCTTCCCTCCTCAGCTCCCCTTCATTTTGCCACAGCTGCCATTTTGAGCCCATTGGCAATCTGCCTGACGTCTTAAAATCAACAACAAATGAACACAATAAAAGCTCTCAGGCTCCTCCAGAACAAAATCCCCAGTCCTGAGCTGGCACACCGTTCTACTATTCTGGCCTTATCTTGTCTGTCCTTTGAGCGATAGTCCCAGCGTGGGGCACGCTAGATTTGCAGCTGCTGAGCGTGCCGGCTCTTTGTTTGTCAGCACCTTTACACTGTACACACTCTGTCCTGGGCGCCCCTTCCTTGGCTCCTGCACCTGCCAGCCCCGTTGAGTTATGCCAGTTGAGTTATGCCTGCAAACTCAACTCTTCCTGAAGACCCACTCAAACCTCCCCCTCTCTGTGATGCCTCGAGTAAGGTGCTTGCTTCTTGGCTCAATACAGGGCTCCCGGGCCCCAGCTTCCGTCTCACCTCCCCACACATCAAGCTCCCACGTCAGAGGCATGGACTTCTGCTGGCCCTTAATCACCCGGGCTCTAGTCCTTTGCATACAACTCTGGTTCCACCACCAACCTGGAACTGGAGAAAGGCTAGAGGTGTCATTTCTTTCGTGTTCTCTAGCCTTTGCATCAGGCATCAGGCATTATTAGGCATTCATCAAATTTGCTCAGACACCGAACAAATACTTCAAGTCATCCCTTTGCCTCAGGTACTGTTGACGACAAAGGGAGATGTAGCAGCAAAATCTATGGACAAAACTGCCCTCATGGAGCTTACCTTGTGGCTGAGGAGCCAGAGGGTGAATAAGATGAAAAGTAAAACTGTTATGGTGGGAGGTGCCAAGGAGAAAACTGAAGGCCACCCAAAGGAAGAGTCTGAAAGAAATATATGTTGAATGGATGAACCATTCTTTCTCCTTGGTTGGGGATTTTACAGAATTCCGGGAGAAGGAAAAGGTGGGATACACCTGAGATGAACAAATATGAGAGAAAGCAGGAAATCCACATACCACATGTGAACATTTTTTAAAAAACAGGTTTTGACCATCCACTGAGTTAATCCCCTCCAAGGATTAAGAAGAACCTATGGTCTGTGAGCAAGAGGGTCTGCACAGATGTTTATCTGTACAAAAAAAATGATTTTGCGAGCTGACTTCAATGTCACATTCTTGTAGCTTCTATCTGAATATTAACATCTGAGGTCTGTGCATTGCTTTCCATCTCTGGGATGATAGGCTTTTTTTTTGGGCTCTGTTTCTTTCCCACAAACCCCTGGAAGCTCCTCATCACCAGGCTGCTTATCCCCCTCCTTCCCTTCCGACCAGTTATCTGTGGTAAAGACGTAAAGTCACTCTGGCAACCTGTCTGATGTCATGGTCCCTCCCAGCGCCACACTCTCTCACAAACATCCTCACACACACTTTCTCACGCACATACTCACCCTCACACACTCCCACATACACTCACACAGAATTACCCTCTTATACACTTACAGCCTCACACACACACATTCTCACCCTCGTGCACACTCAGACACATATTTATACACACTCTCACAACCCACACATATATTCTAACACACACGTTCACACACTCACACATAATCTCTCTTAGGTTCATCCTCAAATGTGCCCTCACATACTCACACCCACACACATTTACACATAATCTCTTACATCCTCACATACTCACCTACTCTCACACACACTCTCACAAACCCACACATACACTCTAACACACCCTCACACCCTCTAACACATATTTCCACACACACAGAGTCATCACACACCCTCACACACTCATATCCACCCTCTCACACTCATGCACACCTTCACATAAACTTTCACATACTGAAATCCCTGTACTAGAGCTTCACTGATACTTTGCGACTTGAAATTAGCCCTTGAAGAAGGTCCTCGGAAGCAGTCATTTCACAGAATCAGCCATTTGTAACTTTCTCCTTTTCTCAAGTGTTCACCTTGTACTAGGAATGAACTCAGGTCACAAGTCAGTTTTCATGAAGTCACCTTTGGGTTCATTCTGCTGGCTCTGCTCTGTGAGAACTGTAGCCTTCCTCATTCACGTGTCGCTTATGGCTGCCTGACCTCATCCACTGATCTCTTCTCTTATGGTGGTTCCTCTGTATACACCTTTCTTCCTGGGAGAATAAATTTATATCGTATGGAACTTCCACTGCCTGTGATGTGGAGGGCAGCTCTCCACCATGGCCTCATGAGGACTTCCAAGCGTGCCTTTGCTCTCTGACGCAGTAACAGTCGTCTTCTCTTTGAGTGGTACACCTATTTCCGGGATCTCTCTCCATGCCCCCCAAGAGGGTAAGAACTTCTTTGATCTGACCAAGGGGCCCCACCTGGTATTCTCCAGTGAAGCTTCACTTCATCAGAAACATTATTGTCCGGTCAAGGAAGAAATTTAAATTACTCTGAAGTCAGAAATTGAATTTATTAAAACAATTATTACTATCATCCCCAAGAATGGGATATGGTTGTTAGGTAAAATTGTAGTTTTTTTCTCCTCTAGATGAAAGAAGAATCTGCTTTTTTTTCTTCCCATTTTTGAGCCTCAATAAGTAGAAAAGTAGGAGCACATTTCAGAAGAGGGTTGGAAAATGAAAAAAGAATGATAATTCATTATTCAGTAATCAATTCCTCCTGCAAAAGCAGCAGAGTTTGCAGAGAACATAGGGCTGGGAGGAAAGGCAAACCCAGCCCCCACCTAGCTTGCACCTCTGGGGCGACTGTTCTCCACAGAGACCTTATTAAGAACAGAAAGATGGGGAACCAGCATGGGGTACCACTCTTCACAGCCTCTGTACCTTTGTACAGCACATTAACATGCAGAGTCATTGTTTTATGGGCTAGCACTCCCTCCTCTTCAAACTCCACTCTCAGATTAGGAAACCACCATATAATTATCTGCCTTAAGGTTCCAGAGTGGATCCCTGTCGTCTGGGGCCTCGGAGTACAGAGAAAGAGAAAGCCTTCTCGAGAGGACACACCTGTGAGGCAGCCTCTGTTTCTAGGCCTGCTCCCGATCCGAGCATTTGTGCTGGGAAGAATGAAAGATGCTCCGAGATCCCCATTCTCAGGTGTGCACACACCTTCTCCTCTGTGTTCCAGCAAACGCTAATGTAGGTGCTGCTGTGAAGGGACCTTGCAGTTGTAATTAAGATCCCAAATCTGTGGACTCTAAGAGAAGAGGAGTGTCTTGGATAAGTCTGACCTAATCAGTGGAAGCCTTAAAAGGGACTGGGCTCCTCAGGAGTTTGAAGTGTGAGAGAGATTTAACACCAGGGAGACTGAGGTGTTGAGGGCGGGGCGGGGGGGGGAGTGAGGAATGTGGGTGATGTCTAGGAGCCAAGGGCAGCCGCTAGCTGATAACCAGCAAGTTAATAGGGTCCTTAGTCCTAGAACCCCAAGAAACTGGATTCTACCACAACCATTATGTGAGCTTCGAAGAAGACCCTGAGCTCGAGGTGAGAAAGAGGCCTGGCCGACACCTTGATTTTAGCCTAGGGTGACTCTGAGCAGAGAACCCAGCCACAGTGTGTGCAGACCTCTGACCTTCAGCACTGTGAGCTAATGAAATGGGTTTCTTTTAAGCCATGACGTTTGTGCGTCTTTGCTCTGCGGCACTGGCAAACTAATACAGCTCGCAGGGATCCCGGCAGCACTGTGCCGACAGAGCGGGGCCACTGTCACAAGGTGCTCTGCACCACAGCGTTTGCCGGCCTCGCTCCCCTAGGCCAGAAGCCCTCAGAGGCGGGGAGTACACTGCCTCTGCTAGGAGACGAAGGGCTGGGCAGTGGTGAAGAGCACTGAAGTCAAAGACACCCTGTCTGAAGAGCCGTTCCACCAGCTATGTGGGGCCGATTCATCCCCTGCACTCCAGTTTTGCTGTTTCTCAGATGAGACTAATGACATCCATCTCTTGGGACTGTGAGGATTAAATGAAACCATCCAGACAAAACATTTAATGCCATGCTGCCGTGATATAAATGATCAATGAATTTATGCAATTGTTACTATTTGCTTTCAGTCCATAAACATGTATAAAAGAGCTACTTTGTTCCCTGCCACATGCTCTGCTAGTCTCGAGGGATACAATGACAGATAACGCCACGCTCTGGCCTTCGAGTGTCTTACGATCAACATACTCCCCATAATGTCTTGGGTAGAATTCTGTCCAAAGAAGGAACTCGTATCTTGGAGGTGACTACCATTAGGGAGTGGATCCAGGCCATACCTAGAGTCCCCCAGGTGGTACCATAGAAAAGTCCAGGTGTTTTGGTTTTTTGTTTTTTGGAGGTTTTTTTTTTTTTTTTGATAATTCCAATTGCATCCTGGAAAATCATGCTATCAGAACAGAGCCAGTCTGTTAATTCTCAGAGTTGTTTGGCATTATGAATAAGGGAGACAACTTATGACAATACAGATCCAGGGTCCCACCAAGAGCAAAGGAGGTGCCTGGTCTCTATTCCACCGGCACCCCACACTCTGATCCTATTCCAGTTATCTATTGCTATGTTACAAACCACTCCAAAACTTATAGGCTCAAAATAGCAATCATTTTATTATATGTATAGATTTTGTCAGTCAGGAATTTAGGCAGGGCTTGACTGGAAAATTCTTTTCTATGCAGTACTGACTGAGGTCACTTAGTGATATCCAGTTAGCAGATGAGCTGGTCTGAAAAGCCCACGATGGCTTTGCTTCACATGCCTGTCACCTTTCTAGAGACGCAACTCAAGGCTCCCCAAGAGAGTGTCCCAAGAGACAGGAAGTGTCCCAAGAAACCAATTGCTCGAGGTCTGGGCCCCAAAACTGGCTGAGTACATCACCCTAGTATTCTATTGGACAAAGTGGTCACAGAGCCCACCCAGAGCCAAGGGGTCAAGACACAGACCCACCTATCAGTGGGAAGGATGTTTAAAAAAAAAAGCGTGGCCACATTTAATCTGCCCCATAGCTTAAGGCGAGTCAGGAAACACTGTTTTACAGAATGTTAAATGACTAAGGATGCCACTACACAGTTTCTGGGTGTTCTAGGGCAGAAGTCAATAAACTATTTCTGTAAAGGGCCAGTTAGTAAATATTATGCTTTAGAAACTACATATGGTCTGTCACATAGTCTTCTTTTTTGTTTCTAAATATTTTAAAATATAAAAATCGTTTTTAGTTTGTAGGATGTAAGAAAACAGGCTGTAGGCCACATATGTCCTAGGGGCTGTGGTTGGCCAACCTCTGTTCTAGAATAACCTTCCATCACACTGAGCCGAACTGTGAGTACCATGACAGCTTCTACCCACTGTGTCCCCTGAATAGCAGTAACTCAGAAAATCTTAGTGCTAGGAAGAACCTTGGGAGTCCCCTGTTCTAATCCATCCATTCTAAAGATGTGGAAACTGAGGTCCAGAATGGATCAGAGACACAGCAGAACCGTGGTTAATTGATAGTAGGCCCCCAGAGATCCTTTGGCCTCCTCGCATCTAATCCAGTTGCTCTTCCCGTTGCATCAGACTGGGTCTCACTAGCTGCTTTTCTAGTCAGCAGAAATAACAGAGATTTAGGAGTAAGGGTTAGACAGAGCAGCCATGAAATATGCTTCCACCCTAGGACCTTGGCACGTGTACGCCCTTGGCAGTGGTCCAGGCTACACGTGGAGACCAGTCCTGCGGCAGCACTGCTTGGTCTGTCTCTGGAGACAGACTGGAAAACTAGAGTGCAGTCAGTCAGGCCTGTCAGGGTGGATCACTGCTGTGTGTGGTAAGGATGCAGGACACATATGCAGCAGGGACGTGGAGAGGTCACACGTGGACCCACGAGAGGCTGGTTGGCATATTCATGCTTCCCACTGGAGAAGAGCCATAACTTCGTACCTCCTCAGCAGGAGGTGCTGGTCAAGGGAGTTCCTCCAGAAGCTTTGGATTTCTGAGCAGCTGCTTGCAGGCCCTATACTTCCTCCTGTCTCCATGTGTTTGCTGCCTCTTCTATCTTGCTTGTGGGGGGGGGGGAGGCTTGTGGGCCTGCGTGCTTTTTGGGAAAACTTAAATATCATCTCCTTTGAGAAGACTCCCCTGACTTTCCTAGGAAGATGAAGACCCTTGTTCTGGGCTTCTTATGTCATGAAAATGATAGAAATAATCTGACCCGAAGTCACCTAGGAAGCTTGACACAACTCATAAGTATTTTTGATATACATCTTTTTTAAATAGGTATTATGTAATTGTGTTGTATTTATTTTCATGTCTCTTGCCTTATTTGGTTGGAAGTTCATTGATGGCAGGGACCAGGCCTTTTTTTTTTTTTTTTTTTAATTCCCCAGTCCCTCCTATAAAGCCTGGCATGAAGTAGGTCTTTAAATGAATGTTTACTGCATGAAGGAATATGTGAATTTGTGAAAGTGAGTGTACTCACGGTAAGCAGTAATCTGTTACTCCCGGGTCAGGGTGCCGGATGACTCTGCCTGCTTGGTAGATCATGCCGACATTTTCTTCATTACTAGCTTTGAAGACTTGGAATCAACTGAAGTAGTTACCACGAGGAACTTCTCAAGTATTCTCCTTTGGGTCTTAAATGTCAGAATCATTTCTTTGAAGAGTTGCTTAGGCATAATTCTGTTCAGGTGGCCTTGCAAGGCCTCCCTTTCGTGTTGTGATTTGGGTGTATCCATCTCTCCCCTCCACCCCCACCCCTGCCCCGAGCATCCTAGACCCTAGCTGTCACTACTGACCGTATGTTCTGGCTCTTTCTGAAGGAAAGCCCACAAGGTCAACAGTTGGCCTTTGCTAGCTGGGTTCATGAAACATTTGAGAACCTTTGCTTAACATCTAACTCATACTTTAGAGGAATATTCTCAGAAACACCTACTGTTCTCAGGTATATCTCGGCAGTGCCTGATGGTGTTCCGTGATCATGGTTTTCGATTCAAAGTAACTAGACACTGGCTGATCATTATCCCTTGACATATCAATTTTATTTTTTATATTGATTTCTGCCTTTTGCCCACATAATACAAGCTTTTATTAAATCTGTCCTGACCTCTTTGTAATCGCAGTGCAGAGTAGCAAGGCATTATTGTTTCCCCAACAGTTCTAGGAGACTCGACCAATTGTTTAATACTGATACGGATTCCGGGCCCCTGGAGGGATGCGATCTCTGTGCAAAGGAAGAATGCTTTGCTTGTCTGCTTGCTGGGAGAAGGGCTGTGTAGTGATTGGTACAGCCCTTCACGGCTGCCCATCCCTACAGCTATGCTGTTGTTGTTTTGCTGTGGTTAAAAATAACTAGTCAGAGGGACAATGTAGGCTTGCAGTGGTATCAGAGTATGTAGAGAGATTTAAAATGCTGTGGGGACATGTTCAAACATTCACCAGCTCTCAGAAACCTCCCCTCGCTGATTAGTTTTTTTGTAGGTGTGGCTTATACATCAGGGAGCATGGGTCACAGGGGGAAGGACAAACCCAGAGCAGGGACTAAGGCTTTACATTTTTATCTATAATGTGTACTTGTCTGTATTTCTGCAGTTTTGCTTGTTTGAGATCTAGTCTAATTTCGCCCCCCTCACCCCTCAGAACACGGACCTCGAAAGGGGAGATGCTTAGAATGTGACATTAGTGTAGCCAGTGCACTTGCATTTTGGCAAACCTCAGGGCCACAGAAACACAAGAATGCTCACTGAGGATAAGTAAGATAACACATCCACTTACAGGACTTTTGTAATAGAGACCAAAGGCCAAGAACGGAAGTCTTTTTGATGTTCAGCTACAACTGGCTCTCACGTTCCCGCTGTGGACATATTACTTCCTAACTTTGAACCTCAGTGTCCCACTCTATAAATTGAAATAGAACACTTTGCTCAGCCCCTCATGTGTCATCTGGCTCTGGTGAATGCTCACAGCCTGTACAAGTCAGGGTCGGCCTGAGCACGATCGTACCCCAGGTAATGTTCACATGCAGCACCTTGGAGGCCCACTTCCAGTTCCAGCGCTGTGTTCAATGGGTAGGAGACTCACAGACAGAGATACAGCCAACCTCTGAATGTCTCCCTTTCCCCTGCAGCTCGAAAGTGCAGCAGGAACGTCAGAGTAGATTCTGGGCCCCCTAGCAGGAAACTGGTATGGGGTGGGTGGTATTCGTATCTGTGCTTTGTGAGACTGTGGCCAGGGGCTGAAGTGACTGACCATGTCCCCTTCCCCTCCACACATTTCCCGAAGGGCCGACTCTGGGAGTATTGTAGGAACATGTGAGAACATCACCCATGCTAAAAGCACCCATTACACTCGCTCCCCACTCCTGACCAGGAACAGAGAGCTCTTGTCATCTGTTGGTGAGAATCAGCAGCTTCTTAGATGAGGGTGTCCAGAAAGGCTTGTCCTCAGTGGCATTTTCCAGAGGAAATAACAGAAAGCTTCCCTATGAACAACAGCACCACCATAAAGAAAACACAGAGAGTATCTGGCCTGTCAGAAGGCCCTTACTAACGGTGGGCGGGGTGGGGGGAGGATAGGTAGATGGTGGGAGGTGTAGAGGGGAGAGGGAGCGGTGGGCAGGGGCAGCGGAGAAGGCAGGGCAGGGAGGCACCCACAGAGTCAGGAACATCCAGCATAAGACACTCTCCAGCGAGGTCTGCAAACCACCGCTGTGAGCCAGAGACGGTCTGGTGCCTGCTTTTGTACAGGCCATGAGCTACAAATGGTTTCTGCAGATTTAAACGGCTGGAAAAAAACAAAATCAAAAGCAGAATAATATTTTGTGCCATGTGAAAATTATATGAATTTCGAATGTCAGCGTCCATAAATAAAGTTTTATTGGAACACAGCTCCGCCGCTGGGTTACTGCGGGCCGCTGCTTCCACGCTTCATCGGTGGGGCTGAGCAGGTGCGGCAAAGACCGTACGGCCCCCAGAGCTAAAAAAATGGACTCTCTGCTCTTCTACCGACAGATTTACTATCTGCCGACCCCTGCACTGGAGAGTGTCTTAAGTGCTGGCCTGTCAATAGGATTTAGTGGTCTAAATTTCCCCCAGCAAGAAGCACTTAGCAATTATTCGTTATCGCGTGTCTTCGGCGGCCAGTCGGGAGCGGCCACCGCAAGGCACGTAGAGAACAGCGGTCCGGGCGCTCTCGCCGGCGGCTCTGCCCCCAGCCGCCTGCACGGCACTGTGCATGGCTCCGGCTGCTCTTTTTGGAAGCCAGCCTGCCAGCGAAACTCAGTGTACACAAGATTGTCATTTGAGCAATCACTTGGGGACTCCAGCCAACTTTCTGAAATATCACAGAAAAAAAAAGTTATATATGGAAATATGTGTGGAACGTGTTACGATGATTTCCATTTCATACAAAGAATCTATAAGCACAGCACGGCCATGTTTGAATGATCAGCTGTGTATCCATCACAGCGAGACACGGAATGTTATTAAACTTCCGCACAGTAAAGAACGCTTCACATCGTATTTTATAGATGGACTTCAGCTAATAAATCACACTTGCGGCGTATAGTTTGCCTCGCTGTGGTGAGCCCTGCTGTACTTGATGCAGTTGCTGTACCTCGTGGAGCACGCTGTAGGTGTTCACAGAGCTTTCCTTGCCTCAGTGGCACTTTGTATCCAGTTCGTGCTTGCAGAATGGCTGCGGACAAGGAACTGATGTTACCTAGCTAGAGTTGCCTGTATTCTCACTACTTCCCACCAACTAGATCTTTCTTTAGTTAGGTTCCTGTATAAACTAGCCATTTTTTAAGTAGTTTTTTTTTTATTTTTTATTGGCACTTTACTTCTAACTGACTGGTTGAATCTTCATGTATTCCCTAAGGAACTTGTTACATAATCCGAAGTTAGGTTTTTAACTCAGGGGAATCTAGTTCATTTGGAAGGACAGGAATATATTGACAGAGGGATGGAGCAATAACGCAGTTATAAAACTGCCTCATGTGGGAGCCCCCGTGAGCACTGGGCTGGGGTCGGCGGGGGGGTGAGGGGAGCTGAGGGGGGGTGGGTTGGTATCCACGTGGCCGCTGGGAGAGGAACAGAGAGAAGAGCAATTGGGGAGGGTTGAGTCAGGGGAAGGAGGAGCAGCAGAGATGTTTTTTGGAAAGACTGTGAGAAAGGAAGATGGGAACAGGTTCAAGTTCAGAGGGGCCCAATGGCAAGTGAATGTGTTGGGAAAGAATCTGGATAGAAAACAGAAAGAGGCTGTGGGTACAGCTGTGATCTGAGAGTGAGCGTGAGTGTGTGGTCCATGTGTGAATATATGTCTCTCCTGCACCTTGTACTCCAAAAGAGCCATTGCACAAGGAAGTGTGTGCAAGATGGTGGGTGGGGGTCAGAGAAAGAGCCTTTGAAAAAGCATTTCAGTGAACGCAAGAGTTGGGTTTGTGCACATGTGTTGTGTGGGTGTTGGGAAGGAGAGAAAATAGAAGGACGGGGCACTGGACAAAGCATTAATTGCTTCCCGCCTATTTCTGTAACCTGACCACAAACACAGTTTCCCCATCAGGCTTTTTAATGGACCGCTGAGGTGAACGGGTGGCTCTGTGCCCTGTCAGGAGTGATGGTATTGAGGCGGACAGCCCTGGGGCTCTGCTTCCCCCCCTGCAGTTCATCATGTCTGAATTAAAAAAAGAATTGTTTGGACAAGCCTGTTAAGTGAATGTTTTTCCAGCATTAGTGGGAGAGCTTAAGGAGATCCCATTGGATGGAAACAGCATCTAACCACCTTGGGCAGTGCTGGGAGAGAAATTTATATAACAACATGCACATAGCATCTTTCCTATGCTTTCTTGGCTTCTTGCATTCTGGTCAGTCTAAGGCAACTGTCCAGATCCCTCCCCAGGTCGAACGTACCCGGCATCCACCTCCTAAATTGTCCAGAAACCATAGAGCCTGTTTGCACACTCTGATTTGGTCTGTTTGAGCAGGATCCTGAGTGAGCATGTGTTTACCAAGATGTGTGTATGTGTGTGCGTGCATGCGTGCACGCACAAGCGTGTAAGCTCTGAAGGAAAAGGATCCCTGGTTAGGGAAACCCTCCAAACAGCCATTGCTATGGGGAAGAGTTTAAGCAAAATTCTCTGCAGGAGTTTTGTGTTTCTCTCTGTAGGAGCTACACTGAGCCACAGGAATCCCAGCTCCTGGGGTATTCTTAGTTATTCCATACCCAGGCTGTTTCCAGCAGAATATACCAGGGAATCCAAAAAAAGTAAGAATTGTCCAAGCTCATGTAACGTAGACAAAAAAATGTCACGCCTTAGCTAGTTTAGGGTCTGTATATTGGGAAGGGGAGGAGGAAGCTAATAGGGAAGGAGGTGAGACCCAGCTGCTCCACTAAGGGGAAAAAGTGCCTGGGGTTCTTTGTGCCTTGGAGCAGACCTCAGCAGCAGAGAGGTCTGGAAGGAGAAGCTGACACAGAGCCGGAGAGAAAGCTGCTCTGCCAGTAGAGAAGGCGGGGCCCAGGAGGAGAGAAACCATTGTT
Organism: Ailurus styani; assembly: GCA_002007465.1. NCBI lineage: Eukaryota > Metazoa > Chordata > Mammalia > Carnivora > Ailuridae > Ailurus > Ailurus styani. The sequence goes on along the minus strand of LNAC01000213.1, from coordinate 2,746,654 downwards.
GTGCCTGAAAGCGTTCCTGGGTTCTGCTTGCTCCATTAACTCGGTGGAGGGAGAGCCTCGGTCCCAGCCAGTGCAGGTGTGAACACTCAAGTCATCACTTGGAAAATTGGGCCCCGGAGGCAGGGGTTGCCAGCTGCTCAGTGATGGGCTTCAGTGCCTTCCAAGTCTGGGCTGTGCCCAGCTTCCCTACCGCTGCTCCCCTTTCCTGGCAGTGTACTTGGCCCCCCGCCGTCGTCCCCCTCCCTCCAATCCTTTGCAGCTTCCCATGTAATTTGCTTGTAACAAGCCTCATAAAGTTTGATCGTGCTTGCTAGGACTGCAGACGGACGAGTGGAACGAGCTCATGTTTCTGGCAGTGGAGCACAAGGGTTAATGCGAGTCCCAGAGGGAACTGCCTGCACGGGCTCTTTCAGGAATGGGAAGCACTTTCAAAGTGTCAAGAAAGTAAAACCTGACATGCTCTTGGTGCGTTATATGTCCCTGTTCTCTGAATTCTCATGGTTAATCAGCAACCTTTTACAAGTCCAACCCCCAGTCTCTTCTGCCCTCATCTCCTGGGACCTTCAGATCATCGTAAAACAAAACCTTTCTTCTCACCTCATCCCCTTGAATTCTTGTGCCCACCCAGTGTCTCTCTGGCCACTCTCCACCTCTCAGCCTCTCCCGCATCCCTCCCCACTGTTGTTGTCTCGCTCCTCTCCTGTCTTTCCCAGGACTCCTCGCCTCCTTCTCCCTTCCCTCTTTCTCTCTCCCTCTCTCATCCTCTATACTTTTATGAACCTCTGCCATATGGCTTATTGGCTTGACATCTCCCTGGTACTTGGACAGATGGACAGGGACCAGAGCAATGAAGAAGGCAGTTTCCCAAGGTGAACTAAAAAGCTTTGCTCTTGATTCTTCCAGTCCACCCGAGGCACCCCTGAACTTAACAGACATGTGTCGATCACCATTATGTACAGTCGTTATGTTAAACACTGGGGCTCTTTCCACTGGATACTTGGAACCTAATACCGCAGCCATCATTACTGATATTATCATTAAACGATACTTCACACATAGTACTGTTATTTTAAAAATGCACTTGCAAGCTTCTTAAATAACTCCCCATATATTACTCATTCAAATAAATACATCCCTTTGGGGTACCTTCTGTGTGTCCATCATTATGTCAATCATTGAGGATATAAAGTGTCTTTCACGGGACTTACGAAGATGGATCAGCCAGGCCCATAGCTAGGTATTTACTGGCCAGTCCCCATTTACGGAGCTAATGAATGAACAGCTCAGATTTTTTTTCAGTTAGAGCTAATAGCCTTCAGTATGGCTTCTTAAACTTGGTTGTATGTTAGAATCATTAGGAAAACTAAAATATACTGATGTCTGGGTCCCACTCCCAGAGATTCTGATTTCACTTAAATTCGGTAGGGCCAGGGCTCAGGATTTTTTGAAAGTTCCCCCAAGTGATTCTAACACCCCGTAAAGAGCCACCACGGTCTAGAGCACTTTGTAAACCGTGCTGTTTAGCATTGTGTTCTGTGTCTTCATGCTTGTTTGCACACCGTGAACCTTGTTTCCTCTATGAAGCTGTGACCAGCTCGAGTACACAACTGGGTCTCCCGCATTTTCTGTCTGGCCCATAGGCTTAGCGCCTTGCTGAATGCGCCGTAACAAGACATCAACTACTTACTGGATTACTGCATGTTGGAGGTGGGGTTTGGGGACAGGAAAGACCAGCAAAGGAATTCCTCGTCCTTCACCTACTAGCAGTGAATCTGAGGCATTCTCTCCTAAAAACACCACACAACAAACTGCCTCCTCTTTAAACTTCAAACAAGCTGCTTTACTTGTCCTCTCTCTCAGTTCTCCTCCCTTTTACCTCTTTCAGGATTCTTGCCCCCAGCGGATTTCTCTCTCCATTTAAAACTTTCCATTTTCCAAATCTCAAACATATGCCAGGTTGGCTTTCCAGAACCTTCTCCTCCTTCCAGAACTGAACCCTAGAAACCAGGCTTTACGACCAGCAGCAGGAGGGGCCAGTCCTCTGCCCTTCCCCTTTTGCCCACACACAGCAGACAAAGGGCCTCCAGGTCACAGAAGCACAGTTGTGAACAGACCTCAAAGCCTTCAAAGTCAGTTGGCCAAGCCAGTTGCTCCCACACTGTGTGAGCACTCTCCAGAATGACCTCTCCCCGTTCTTTCCTGGCAGTAGCGGCTCTTTCTAGCAAGCGCCTCAAAACTCTTCCGTCTCTGCGCGTTACCCAATTCCAAAGTCGCTTCCCCATCCATAGGTGTTCGTCACAGCACCCCGTCATCAGTACCGATTGCTGTCTTCATCTGCTCGGGCTGCTGTAGCAGGGTGCCACAGCCCGAGTGTTTCAAACACCGGACACTTATTTCTCACAATTCCAAGGCCGGAAAGTCGGAGATCAAAGTGCCAGCTGATTCTGTTCACCGTGGACTTGCTGGCAGATGGCTGCCCTCTCTCTGTATCCTCACATGGCAGAGAAAGATCTTGGGTCTCTTCCTTTTGTAAGGGTACTAATCCCATCATGAGGGCTCCACTGTGATAACCTAATCTGACCCTGATATATCTTACCTTTAATACGGTCACACTGGGGACTAGGGTTTCAGCATAGAATGGGGGGCACAAACGTTCAGTCGATAGCACCCTGTGTCTGGGGGCAGTGATGGGATTAGCTCCGATGAACTCAGAGGGTCATCTGTTAGCAGTGTTCCACACCCCACCTATCTCTTAGGTCTAGGAAAATGTAAAGTACAAGAGCTCCATCTCCCAAAAATGTGGAGTTGTGAGAGACAGAGAGAAGGGAGGGTGGGATTTTCACTTATAAGAAGCTGCTGGAGGGATTCATTCATTCATTCATTCATCAGCCAGTCAGTTAACATTTACTGAGTCCCTTTGAACAAGTGCTTGTTCTGGAAACAGAGATGAGGATGCATTTCCTACTTTTTAAAGGAGCTCCCAGTTGAATGGGGAAAAGACAGGCATATAAACCAACACAACTGAGCGAAGCATGATGGTGGGAGACCCAGGAGAGGGACCCTTTTGAGGGTGCACTTTGGAGGGTGCAAAGTAGGGTGGCCAGGTAGGGTTTCTGTGAGAAAGGGAGGTGAAAGTTAGATGTAAAAGATAAGAAAGGACTGGCCAAGTAGGTGGGTGCCAAGGTGGTAGTTGCCTTATGTGAGCACACAGGACTGCATTTGATGAGGAGGCTGTGCCCAGCGGACTGTGGAGGAGGGGGCAGGCAGAAAGGTTACGACAGAGAGGCCCCGGCTGTCACTGGGGGGAGGGTGTGAGCTTCGGTGGCATTACTCACCCCATCCCCAGAGTCTCGGAACTGACTGGCCAGCGTGAGCTTCTGCATGTCTTCTGCCACTAGGCATTCCGGATGTGATGGTGGCTTTAGAACACCTGCCCAGATACTCAGTTGATTCTCAATGGCATCGCCTTCTACAAACACACTGTCAGGCTGAAGTTGCAAGGACGTCTCCCCCATTGTGTTGAGCTTGTCTGCAATGAAAGAAAATAGTAGGCAATTTCTAATTGGGTGTTACATGCTCTTTGATGACTGATGACTTTTATGCCCACAGCAGGCTATGGATCCACCAACATATTTTTAAACAACAAGGTTTCCCCTCCAAAAAAAGAAAACCCAAAGGCACCTACTCTCTGTTGATGTCAGAGATATTTATGGACAAAATGTCCCATAGCCTTACTTGTTAAAATCCTCCCCCCAAATCATGGGTCAGTTGTCCTCCCCTGTGACAATGCAGTTTCCATGAGCCATTTCTCCCCCAAGTCCCTTCTTAGCAGAGTGAGGGCCAAAAACATTCCAGAGCCAAGGTCAGAAAAGACCCCATGAATATACCTTTGGTGGCTTTTTTACATTACAGTAGCTTCTGGAAATTCCATTTGTTCTGTTTGCTGAAGGGCCTGGAGTTTTCAATAAAGTGGGGTTTGTGGAACCCCCAGGGAATTTCATGCCCCTTGCCACAGACCCAGGCATAGGCACTGCTATCTCATTTCCGGATATATATGTATTTTTTTTATGAGAACTGATCAGCTTTCAGAGAAAGTAAAAAGCTTATTTCTGTTCATCCTGGGTAATCTACTAATCCAATTTTTGCCAAAGACAATGGACCCGTCAGCTTCTGTCATAAGGCAGTCATGTCCCAATCTCGGAGAAGGAGAAAGGGAAGGCCTGTGGGTAAGAGGAACCAGGCTCCTGAAAGGAAGAAGGGACTTGGAAGATTTTATCTTTATGACAACTGGGGGGGGGCGGTGAGAGCACCCCCATTTCACATATGAGGCCATAGAAACTCAGGTCATTTGAATAATTTGCCCAAGATCCCAGAGGCGGGAAGTAGCAGCGCGGGTTTCTATAGGCCCGCACAAAGGGCAGCCTCCTAATTAATATCTGAGGATTTGAGAGTCCATGTGCAAAATTAGCTGAAAGAAGAGGAGACCTCCTCTGATCAATTTGGGAGAGTGATTAATGAGGAATGTAAAATTTGATAAAGAGAATATGCCCTCAGATTTGTAAAGGGCTTTTCTACCTTTCCAAATCTTCCGCAGCCCTTCTCTCAGGATAGAAGGACCAAGGGAAGTATGGCTTTTTCAGGCAGGGAAGCTGCAGCTCCACAGGATCACTTGATGAATTAGCAACAGGCTTGAAGGGGAGCGCAAGCTCCTGGCGCCTAAGTCAGAGGCCTTAACACTACATCTGTGCGTCTCAAGTCTTTTTTTTTTTTTTTTTTTTTAAAGATTTTA